>ML286766.1:0-22607 GCA_005239495.1 Nicotiana undulata
AGGTTAGAGTGGAGGGGTTCTTCAGTTAGTGCCTTCAGTCGGGTCATTTCCTTCATGAAATCTCGGCATATGGTCGAGAAGGGGTGTCTGTCTTATCTTGCTTATGTGCAGGACACCACCACCGAGTCTCCTACCATTGATTCAGTGCCTGTCGTTCGGGAGTTTCCGGATGTGTTTCCTTCAGATCTTCCAGGCATGCCTCCAGATCGAGATATAGATTTCTGCATTGACTTGGCTCTAGATACTCAGCCTATTTCCATTCCTTCTTATCGTATGACTCCTAAGGAGATAAAGGAACTGAAGGAGCAGCTTGAGGAGTTGTTGGCCAAGGGATTTATTAGGCCACGTGTGTCGTCGTGGGGTGCTCCAGTTCTATTTGTGAAGAAGAAGGATGGTCTATGCGGATGTGTATTGACTACGCCAGTTGAATAAAGTGACCATCAAGAACAAGTATCCTTTGCCGCGCATTGATGATTTGTTTGATCAGCTACAGGGTGCTCGTGTGTTCTCTAAGATTGAACTGAGGTCAGGTTATCACCAGTTGAAGATCCAGGCTTCTGATGTCCCGAAGACTGCATTCCGCACCAGGTATGGCCACTATGAGTTCTTAGTGATGTCCTTTGGCTTGACTAATGCCCCAACAGCATTTATGGACTTGATGAATAGGCTATTCAGGCCGTATATAGACTCCTTCATTATTGTTTTCATTGATGATATACTGATCTACTCACGGAGCCTGGGAGAGCACGAGCAGCATTTGAGAGTTGTGCTTCAGACCTTGCGAGAAAAGAAGCTATATGCTAAGTTCTCCAAGTGTGAGTTTTGGTTAGAGTCCGTGGCATTTCTGGGGCATGTGGTGTCCGGTGAGGGTATCAAGGTTGATCCGCAGAAGATTGAGACAGTTCAGAGTTGGCCACGTCCTACTTCAGCTTCAGAGATCAGGAGTTTTCTGGGTTTAGCAGGTTACTACCGTCGGTTCATTGAGGGATTCTCTTCTATGGCCTCTCCATTGACTAGATTGACTTAGAAGAATGCTCCATTTCAGTGGTCCGACGATTGTGAGGCGAGATTTCAGAAGCTCAAATCAGCATTGACTTCAGAACCAGTTTTATCATTGCTTTCTGAGTCTGGAGTGTATATAGTGTACTGCGACGCTTCACGCGTCGGATTGGGATGTGTGTTGATGCAGGATGGCAGGGTCATTGCTTATGCTTCGCGCCAGCTGAAGGTTCATGAAAGGAATTACCATGTGCATGATTTGGAGTTGGAGGCGATTGTTCATGCTTTGAAGATATGGCGGCATTATCTATATGGTGTATCTTGTGATGTCTATACTGACCACCGCAGCCTGCAGTACTTGCTTAAGCAGAGGGACCTTAATTTGAGGCAGCGGAGGTGGCTTGAGTTATTGAAAGACTATGATCTCACTATACTGTATCACCCGGGCAAGGCAAATGTAGTGCTGGATGCTTTGAGCAGGCGGGCAGCTAGTATGGGTAGTTTGGCCTACATTGCAGCTGAGGAGAGACCTTTATCCTTAGACATTCAGTCCTTGGTCAATCGATTGGTGAGATTGGACCTTTCAGAGACTCTTCGAGTTTTGGCTCATGTGGTTGCCCTGTCTTCATTGTTGGGAGAGATCAAGGCTCGACAGTTTGATGATCCACGCCTAGCAGAGCTTAAGGATACGGTGGTCCAGGGCAGGGCCAAGGAGATTACCTTAGGCGAGGATGGTGTTCTGCAACTCCAGGGTCGATTGTGTGTTCCTGATGTTGACGGCCTGAGGGAGAGGATTCTAGCAGAGGCGCACAGTTCTCGGTATTATATCCATCCAGGAGCGACAAAGATGTATCGTGATTTGAAGAAGCACTACTGGTGGAGGCGGATGAAGAAGGACATTGTTCATCATGTGGCTAGGTGTCTTAATTGTCAGCAGGTTAAGTACGAGCATCAGCGGCCATGAGGCTTGTTTCAGCAGATGCCTATCTCTCATTGGAAATGGGATCGTATCACCATGGACTTCGTGGTTGGGTTGCCTCGGACTTTGCGGAAGGTTGACACGGTGTGGGTCATTGTGGACAGACTGACCAAATCGGCGCATTTCATTCCTATGGCTACTACTTACACTACAGAGAGACTGGCTCAGATTTACCTTCGTCAGATAGTCCGGTTGCATGGTGTGCTGGTGTCTATCATTTTAGATCGAGGTCCTCAGTTCACTTCGCACTTCTGGAGAGCTTTGCACAGCGAGATGAGTACTCAGATAGACCTCAATTCAGCATTTCACCCTCATACTGATGGCCAGTCAGAGCGTACATTTCAGATCTTGGAGGATATGCTCAGGGCTTGTGTGATTGATTTCGGGGGTCAGTGGGACCAGTTTTTGCCTTTGGCGGAGTTTGCGAACAATAAAAGCTATCAGTCCAGCATCGAGATGGCTCCATTTGAGGCTTTATATGGTCGGCGATGTCGTTCTCCGATTGGGTGGTTTGAGCCTGGCGAGGCCAAGTTATACGGTACAGATCTGGTGAGAGATGCTTTAGAGAAAGGTAAGATTATTCAGGAGAGGCTCCGCACCGCACAGTCTAGGCAGAAGAGCTACGCAGATCAGCGGGCAAGTGATGTAGCATTCATGGAGGGAGATAAGGTTATGTTGAAGGTTTCGCCGATGAAGGGCATTATGAGATTCAGGAAGAAGGGCAAGTTGAGCCCCAAGTTTATAGGTCCTTTCGAGGTATTGAAGCGAGTTGGAGAGGTTGCATATGAGCTTGCTTTGCCTCCAGCCTTATCAGGAGTTCACCCAGTATTTCACGTATCCATGCTTCGGAGGTATCACGCCGATTTCTCACACGTGGCTGATTACAGCACTATCCAGTTAGATGAGAAGTTGGGCTACGAGGAGGAGCCAGTGGCTATTGTTGATAGGCATGACCGCCAGTTGAGGTCTAAGACAGTTTCTGCGGTTAAGGTCCAGTGGAGGGGCCAACCAATTGAGGAGGCGACTTGGGAGTCCGAGTAGGACATGCGGAGCAGATATCCACAGCTATTCAGCACTCCAGGTACGATTCTAGTCTCGTTCGAGGGCGAACGTTTGTTTAAGAAGGGGAGAATGTAACGACCCAGCCGGTCGTTTTGCGTGTTAGTATCCCGTTCCTTTAAATGAAACCTTCCATAGAGGTTATTCGTGCTTTATGACTCGCGGGAGCGGGTGGTTCGGGATTTGGGAATGAATTGGATGGTTTAGGAACACTTGGTTCCTTAAGGCTGGCCTATTTGGCCAAGTTTGACTTCGGTCAAGATTTTGATTAAACGAACTCGGAACCAAGTTCTGACAGCTCCAGTAGCTCCGTACAGTGATTTCGGACTTGGGCGTATGTTCGGCTCGAGTTTCTGATGACCCGGGAGCGTTTCGGCGCCCGAAATGGAAATCAGGATTCCCTTAAGTTAGAATTTGGCCTTGAACGGGACTTCATGCTACCGAAGTCCGAGTGGAATTCCGAGGCCAGCAATAGTTCCGTATAATCATTTATGACCTGTCTGCAAAAATTGGGGTCATTCCGAGTAGTATAGACCCGTTCGGCGCAATGTAATGAATTCTAGAATTTCAAAGTTCTTAAAGTTTGATTAATTTGGTTTTGGGATTGAATTTTGAGTTTCGTTGTTGTTTTCATGTTCCGGAAGTTCGAGCGAGTCCGTATCAGGAATACAGACTTGTTGGTGTCTTTGAACGGGGTCTCTAGGGGCTCGGGTGAGTTTCAGACCCCTCGGAGTTAATTCCAAAACACCAGAATTTTCTGTATCTGGTTTCCTTCTTCACGTTCGCGGGAGGGTGGCCGCGTTCGCGAAGAAGGAATTGGGTAGGGGCAACGGATGCTCTACGCGTTCGCTTTCACCATCCCGCGTTCGAGATGGGTTGGCCACCCTGGCCTTCGCGTTCGCTCCCTCCCGCCGCGTTCGAGATGGGTTGGCCACCCTGGCTTTCGCGTTCGCCCCTCCAGCCGCGTTCGCATAGGGTTCAGCCAATTGGGCCGGCCCAGCTGCCGATTGTCTTCGCGTTCGCGACCCCTCCCTCGCGTTCGCGTAGAAGGCCCTGTGGGCCTGGCCAATTTAGAGCATCGCGAACGCACTGCACAGGGTGCGTTTGCATAGAGTAAATCCCTGGGCAGTGTATTTTTATAGCGGGTTTAGTTCATTTTCCTCCATTTCCATCTTCTTCCTTGAGCTAATTGAGAGCTTACAAGAGGACCATTCAACCTAGTACTTGAGGTAAGTAAATTTCTTATTAACATCGAGTTTAAACATCACTTTCTAGTTAAATCCTCTATTAATTTATAAAATTCATGGGGAAAATTGGGTAAAAATTCCTAGGGCTTTCATAATTAGTGAATTATCCCTTTTTAGCCATGAATTCCTAAATAAATTAGGTAATTACGATCCTTAGGCTTCGGGTAATTCATTCCTTCGTGAATTTTCAAAATCCAAACACGTGGGCCCGGGGTCGAAATCTCAAAAACCTTCAAGAATGCTTAATTTTAGGATTTCTTATTAAATCTCCTTCTTTGAGCTTAGCATTGATTCAATTATACTATAATTGGCTAGTTGCGAGTCCTCGGGTGTATATTTCGGAGATTCGGGCGCGTCCTTGACCCGAGGGGTGATATTGTCACGAGGTGAGTCTCCTCTCCAAACTTTCAAGGGGGAAATGTCCCTGTAGGTTCCTTGTTTGCTATGTGTACATGTTGAGGGGGCCGCGTACGTACCAAGTGACGAGAGTCTGTACGTGGCGACTATATTGCTATGTCGGGTAGTCGTAGGACCCACGAGCATGACATTTTGTGCCTTATTTGAACCATTATATGTATTATAAACTGTTTTAATTGTTGAGATGACATGGGAGAGGTAAAAATATGATGAGGTAAATCTTAATTGGCTATCAGTGATATGATATTGACACAATCCTGTTGAGTTCACGGTCGAGTCGGTACCCGTAGGTACCTATATGTAATATTATTATTATCGAGTCAGCACACGAGTTGCAGGCATGATGCGCGATCGTGGGGAGCTTATTATTATTATCGAGTCAGCAAACGAGTCGCAGGTATGATTCGCGATCGTGGGGAGCTTATTATCACTATGGAGTCAGCACACGAGTCGCAGGTATGATTCGCGATCGTAGGGAGCTTATGACCTCAGTCCTTGTGACCTACCTTATGACTCCGGCCGGTGGTCTTGTCCGTGTCAGTATATGTACACTTGAGTCTGGTTCACATATGATAGTATTGGCAAGGTATTGTTGAATAAGAGGAATTGGTACTTGGTACTTGGTACTCTTACTTGTGTTACATTATGTGTTCATATACTTGCTGCATACGGTTTCACATGCCTATTGCTTTAACTTTATCTTGTTCTACATTATGTTGCTGGACCTTAGTGAGTATCTAGTCGACCTCTCGTCACTACTTCTTCGAGTTTAGACGGGATACTCATTGGGTACATATTTATTTAATATGTACTCATGCTGCACTTTCTTTTCTTTTCTGTACTTGACTGTACTGGTCCGGAGGCTGGTACGTCTGATTATCAGTCCAGTGCTAGATATTAATCGGGTGGCTATACTTCACGGTGAGCTGTCCTCCTTGGCGACTTCCTGGCGGCACGCTGGAGTTTCCTTGTCACATTTCCTCTGTCCTTTTGTTCAGACTGAGGCTCTGTATATATATTTCAGTTATTGTATATTCAGTAGTTGCCCGTGGCTCTCGTGACACTAGTTCTTGGCACACACACGCAGTTATTATTTTGGGTTTTGGCTATGCATACGTTATGCGACGTGCCTATCGGTTGATTTCTGCATTGGTGGTTCTATCTCGTATCATTTATCATTATTGTGTTTTATCCATTTAAAATTGGTAGTTATTAAAGTGTTAACTAAAAAGGGAAGGGCAACACCTAGTGTGTTTCATATCGGCTTGCCTAACCCCGTTGTTGGGCACCATCGCGACCTGAATTAGGATTTGGGTCGTGACAATTCATATCTCAGATAATCAACAAGTAGGGAGAACGTGGATGTAACATGATATAACAGCAAAACAAGTTCAGTATAGTCTGATAGTCAACTTGAATCATTATTACCCCGGTGCACGCCCACACGCCTGTCACCTAGCATGTGTGTCACCCCAATCATCTCATATAACATAGTTCCCAGGGTTAAATACCCTTAAATCCAAGCGTAGATATGTTACTTACCTCGAACAAGCCAAATCCAATACCGAGCAATCCAAACAATACTCTAGAAATGCCAGCATGCACATAACATCCTTCGAACGACTCAAAACTAGACAAAAATAACTCAAATACATCAAATATATCCTACGGAAACAATCCCAAATGATAAAGGTCGAATCCTTACACATTTACTCAAAGTCAAGCAAAACGTCAAACTCAGTTCTACACCTCGGATCCCGAAAAAACTCACAATTCGACAGCCTATTCAATTACGAGTCCAACCATACTTATTTCATCCAATTCTGACTCTGAATCGATGTAAAAACCCCAATTATTCTCTTTAGAAAAGTTTTTGATAAAAACTCCCAATTCTCCAATCAAAACATAGATTAATTCACAAACAAACTATTTGAATCATGTTAAAATACAAATATTGAGATTAGATACCGACTCCCATGAAAATACGAGAACAATGCCGAAAAAATCACCTTAATCGGAGCTCTAGAACTCAAGATGTGCTCAAATACCAAAAGAACGCTGTCTGTTTTTTTTTATACACAGACATTTGCGCCCAAATAGCCACACTTGCGCCTTTCCAACTGTTACTTCTGTTTTTGCGGACAATTGTTCGCACCTACGGGGACACAGATGCGGACCAAACTTGGCTAATGAGCATAACTCCCTCATACGACGTCCAAATTTAACCTTGTTTCTCTATGACTCTGTAATTATGATACGGACCTAATGCTCAATCAAAACAGAAATTGGAGCTCATTTTCTTAATGTGGTACCATTTATGTTTGAAGAAACAAAATTAAAACATAAAAGCCGAGCGCAACACATCCCAACCCTATCTGAAACTCACCCGAGCCCCTCGGGACCCCGTCCGAACATACGAATAAGTCCCACAACATAACATAGAAATACTCGAGGCCATAAATTGTAACAAATTGGCCAATCTTTTTGAGAGTATTAGCCCCGATCCCTTATTTACTACTTTCCCCAATCTTTTTATGCTTATGTGTCTTTCCAGGAGGTTCTATTTGTGGTTTCAGAGTGATTTGGGATACTTAGTCCTTAAAACGGAAGTTTGAGTTCTAGGATTTTGACCGTTGTTGGAATTATGTGAAGACGACTCCGAAATGGAGTTTCGTTAGTTCCGTCAGCTCCGTTGAGTGATTTCGGACTTAGGAGCATGTCCGGATAGTGTTTTGGAGGTCAGTAACTAAATTAGGCTTGAAATGGCAAAAGTTAAATTTTCGGGAAGTTTGACCGGAAGTGGACTTTTTTATATCATGTCGGATTTCAATTACGGAAGTTGGAGTAGGTCTGTAATGTCAATTATGAATTGTGTGCAAAATGTGAGGTCAATCGGACGTGATTTGATATGGTTCAACATTGGTTGTAGATGTTTGAAGTTTTAAAGTTCATTAAGTTTGAATTGGAGGGTGATTCGTGTTTTAGCGTTGTTTGATGTTATTTGAGGGCCCGACTAAGTTAGTATGGTGTTTTAGGGCTTGTTGGTATGTTTTGTTGAGGTCTCTGGGGGCCTCGGGTGAGTTTCGGATGCTTAACGGATTGAAATTGGACTTGTGTAAATTGCTGAAGCTTTCAAGTTTCTAGTGTAATCGCACCTGCGGTGGGGTGGCCGTAGGTGCGGGCAAGCATGTGCGTGGGGTCCAGCGCAAAAGCAGATTTTGAATGAGTGGCTAGGGGTCACAGGTGCGAGGGAAATGCCGCATCTGCGAGCTCGCGGATGCGCTTAAGGGCCGCAGAAGCGGAGAGGCCTGGAAGGGAAGACCGCATAAGTGGACAAAAGTTCGTAGACGCGCACTTGTAGGTGCGGCCTTTTAATTGCATAAGCGGACCAGATGATTTAATTCAAGTCCGCGCCTACGATGGGCTTTCCACAGGTGCGGTACCGCTGGTGCGGCTAAATGTCTGCAGGTGCAAAATCGTTGGGTAGAAAAGGCTAAGTTCGAGGGTTTTATCCCATTTTCTATTTTGGGGCTTCGAGAGCTCGTATAGAGGAGATAATTCAAGGGTTTTTCAGAAAAAGCTTTTGGCTAACGATTCTTAACTCGTTATGGTTATATTCCACTAATCTATAGTTGATTTCATCATTTAATTAAGGAATTTGGTTGAGAAATTTGGGGGAAAAGGTTGGAAGTTCTTCAACTAAGTTTTTGAGTTTTGATTCGGATTTTAATATCGAATTTGGATAATTTTGGTACGAGTGAATGCGTGAGTGAATGGGTGTTCATATTATATGATTTTTACTTGATTCCGAGACGTGGACCCGGGTCGACCTTTTAGGGCAATTTTCGAAATTCTTGTTAACGTCTTGATTTCATTAATTAAATTGGTGTATGTATTTATGGTATGTAATTGTTTTTTGCTAGATTTGGTCCATTCGAAGTCGGATAATCGAGGAAAGGTCATTCTTATTGAACGATTGAGCTTGGTTCGAGGTAAGTGGTCTACCTAACCTTGTGTGTGGGGGAAATCCCCTTAGGATTTGGTACTGTTCTGATACTTTTGTGATATGTGAGCGCCACGTACACGAGGTGACGAGTGCGTACACGGGCTAATTATTGTAAAATACGGTTCTCATTGAGTAATAGTCTGTTACACCTCAATTGAGTTATACTAGCATGTGAAGTTATCCTGCTTAGCCTAGTTTCGCATGTCTACGAATGCTTATTTGAGTTCCCTAGAGCAGGTTTAGTTGAATTCTTGCCTTTACTTGATTTGTATCAACCTTAGCTTTAGAATTCTTGTTGTTAATTGCTTTCTGCACCGATTTGAGCTGTGTGTTTACTTTGGGACTACGAGGCGGTACCTCGGGAGATCCCCTTGTATATCTACTTTCGAGACTATGAGGCGGTACCCCGGGAGATCCCCATGCACATTTACTTTTGAGACTATAAGGCTGTACCTTGGGAGATCCCCTTGCATATTTACTTTTGGGACTACGAGACGGTATCTCGCAAGATTCCTTGTTGAGTATTTACTTTTGGGACTACGAGATGGTATCTCAGGAGAACCCCTTTATTATCTCATTATGTTGTGTTGTTATTTCTCTGTGAATTCTTTCTGTTAAATTCTCCATTTTTCTTCATTTTTGTTATATGATCTGTCTTATTATTATATCCTAGTAGGTCCCGGGCCCGGCCTCGTCACTGCTCTACCAAGGTTAGGCTTAGCACTTACTGGGTACCGTTGTGGTGTACTCGTGCTGCTCTTCTGCACATGTTTTGTGTGCAGATCCAGGTGCTTCTTATCAGCCCCGCTATTAGCTGAGAGTGCTTGCTGCTGCACGAAGACTTCAAGGTACATCCGTCATGTCCGCATACCTCGGAGTCCCCTTCTATTCCCTCATTTTCGTATTTTCGTAGATTTTGGTGTATAGAGATACTAGTTTTTCTTCTATAACTTGTGACTTATGACTACCGGGTTTTGTGAAGATACTGTGTATACTCGAGTGTGGGGTTTTGTGTATGCCGAGTGGAATCTATCAGTTATTTAATTATTTTATTGCAGTTTAGTTGTTAATCTTGCTTTGATTTCAATTTTCTTCAAATGGTTAGGCTTGCACTAGGTGCCTCACGACGTCTTACAGCGCGAAAATTTTGGTCGTGACACAAATCATGCATAACAACATCCAAACCACGAATCGCACCTCAAATCGAACTTAATGAACTTTCAACTTTCCAAAATACGTGATGAACCATCAAATCATCTTGGAATGTTCTGACAAATTGGCACATAAGTCCCAATTGATGCAACAAAGCTATTCAAATTCCCCGAACCACAATCTAAACCCACCCTATATCATCAAGTTCAACTCTCCGTCAAACTTATGAACATTCCAAACCTTCAAATAGTCAACTTTCGCAAAATAGTGCCGAAACCTACTAGTTTGCTTTCGTATCTACAATTTAGTTTGCTTTCGTATCTACGATTTAGTTTGCTTTTTGGAGTCTCTTGCTCTATTCTTATATTGTGGTATCAGAGCCAGCCCATCCTTTGAGGGAGGAAAAATTTACTAAATATGTCTGAGACATTTCCATCATCCTTTTTCCTTGCAAAGATGAATATGTCCCCTTCTCATATAAAACCTTTTCCAAAAAATATGATTACCTCTATGAAGTAGATATCCTACTCGGCGAACAAAAAGTAACCTCTACCGATCTACCCCTCATAAACCCTTACTCATCTTTTGCCAAAAAATCATTTGCACCATGGACCCAAATCCATTTCTTAGTCCAACACAGATCAAAAGGAGTCATAGAATATGTTACTGTCTCAAAACTTGACCAGCATCCTATTCTTGCCATCTAGAGGAATAATTTATTACCCTTCAAATCCAAGATGATTTTCCCAGACAATGGAGAGATCATGGTTTTACCCATATCCATTTTGGTACTATCCGAATCGCATAATATATATCACAGAAGAAAAGGTCAACCTGTTGTTGCACAACTTTCTCTTCTAGATACAAGATATTATGAGTACCAACATGCAAGGGTACTCAGAAATTACTTGAATGCTGGGACAGTCTTCATAACTATTTTCCAAATTTCAACATGTCCCTTTATGATCCATACTTAACCGAAGCATTAAAAATCTAAGTCCAAATCAAAGGAGCCCCACAAGCCAAAGATGTTATCCTAGCCACTCTTCATAACCAAATGGCGTGGCGAGTCCAAAATCATGCCATGGATCTCTACCTTCCCGGAGGAGAAAATGCTTTACTTTTGAATATTGATGATACCAAAGGAAACATTACATTCACCAAAACACTCAGACAAATTCCTAGAGATGAGTTTATCAAACTCCTTCCAGATTCGTGGATCACAAATTATAAATAACTAAGGGGACCTGAGGAATCTCTGCAATCTGGTGAGCGAACTTTTACCAAAAGAAACGACAAAACTGTTTACATAAGATTTGACCATTCCCATCTCAAAAAACCCAATAAAACCATCTTTTTCTTGCCAAATGATTCAACCCAAATATACAACATATACATATCCTGACCCTGACAGAGAACCCTTCTAGAATATACAAGACATCATGGAAGAACATGACTAGTGCCAACACTTTGACAAACAGGGTAAAAATATTTGGTGGTTCAAATGCCCCTTCACTGGACACTGCCCCATGGGATCATGGTTGCAATTGCCAAGACTATTTGGAAAACCCAATTGGAGAATATGATGAACACCACCTGCATCATTGGGAAATATTTGTCCTCAACAAGACCAAACCAAAATCCAAGAAAAAAGGTAAAACCACTAAAAAGCAATTTCGAGCCAAATATGAAAATAATAATCCTTCAATTGGCTCATTAAGCCGTTCATGTAAATATGAATTTCTTGTCAGTTAAAATCCTAAGAATGGCCAAAATTACCAGAAAAATTCATTCCAAGCTGGGAAGATAGTGAAACAACACCCAAATCCAAACAAACATCAGCTCATACCCCAGAATCCAAAAAGCCAAATGAACCTAAAACTTTAAACTAAAAAAAAAAACCAAATCCTACACAACCACAGATATTCATGCTAAGCCCTTCAAGCTCCATTCATACCCAAGATTTTCCTTCACTTCAACCTTATGAAAAAGGGTATAAGCCATGCTCAAAAATTCCCCAAGAAAAACATAGTGCTACCTACTGGAACAAAACCCCAATGAGTGATATTGAGGCAACAATTAACTAGCAATCAGAAAATTTCATATGCCAAAACAAAGTGCTGAACAACAATGGCATCGCCATAAATAATGTGGCCCATACTGTCACGACCCAATTTCTAATGCGGGTCGCGATGGCGCCCAACGACGGGGTTAGGCAAGCCAATATGAATTACACTAGGTGTTACCCTTCCCATTTGATTAAACAAGTCAATATTTACCAATTTTAAACAATTAAACATGATGATAGCTTGATTTGAAAATAAAATCATAATACTACATGGCCGAAATAAAGCATATGTATGCCTATACAACCCAAAACCCAAAATATACACTACGTGTGTTCCAGGAACTAGTGTCACAAGTGTCATGGGCATACTAACGGAATATACAAAGGATAATGATATATACAATCCCGCTGTCTGCATGAATAGACGGGAAACAAAAGTAAATGAAACTTCATGGTGATGTTGGGGATCGCCATAAGAAGCAGCTCACCGTGAAGTCAAGTCCGCTACGGCCACTATCAGAATCTGGTCTGATAACCAGATGCACCAGCCTCAGAACCTGTACAGTTAAGTACAGAAGTGCAGCATGAGTACATATTAAAATAAATATGTACCCAGTGAGTATCCCGTCTAATCTCGAATAAGTAGTGACGAGAGGTCGACTTGACACTCACTAAGGTCCAACAGCATGATATAACAAAGACAAAATAAACCAGTAGGCATGTAAGACAGTGAGTAGCAATTATGTATAAAGCACAGAAATCCAAGAAAAATACTAGAACAATAACAATGGCCACTTCCTTTCCCAAAGATGTCTCATACAAGTAAAAATGCATGAAAACAATGCCAAATAATCATGCGCACACAGGAATAAGACAACCGGCCGGAGTCATAAGGAATAATAGATATGCACTGCCGGGGATCGACCGACCCGTCCCAAAAGTGCATGCTTACCATAATCATATCTACGCACTGCCGAGGATCGATCAGCCCGTCCCAAAGTGCATCTTTCAATGTAACCATATCAATACATAGAACAACTTCGTCCATGCACTGCCGAGGATCGAACGAACCGTACCAAGAGTGCATTCTTAATTATATCACCTCTGTGCACTGCCGGGGATCAACCGGCCCGTCCCAAAAGTGCACCTTTCAATCCGCCGTGGCGTACGGACCACTCCCATGAGAGTGGGGAAAATAACACATCGCTCGCGGAATGTAAATTGCGAAGCGGTCACATGCACACACAATATCTTATAAAACTTACTTTCCATAACAAATTCCGTTCAATTCAACAATTTCCATAAAGCCTCAGAGGAACAATACTATACAAAACATGATCTCATAGTACATATGGCGTCACAATGAATCATATAAAGCATTACAGGGAAGCATATAAGGCATTACAAGGAAGCATATAAGACATTACGAGGAAGCATATAAGACATGATGTGGGCCTAACTACCCGGACATAACAATGATAGNNAGACAATTCCCTCTTACAAGGTTAGAAAGGAGACTAACCTTGTGTCGAATCTACCCCTCGGACCACAATTGCGCCGAAAACTCTGAACTCTACACCCGAGGACTCGCAACTAGCCAAAAGGTGTACAATTAAATCAATGCATGCACAATGTGGAAAATTATCTTAGTTATTCAATAAAATCGCTATTCTTGAAGAATTCAAATTTCCAACCCCGGGTCCGCATGTTCAAATTCCGAAAATTCTCGAAGGGATAACTCACCCATAGCCGAAGGATCATTAATGTGTGATTTTTACTTGAATTCATGGCCTAAAATGGAAAATCACAAAATCGTCAAGAGCCCTAAAATTACTACCTAATTCCATAATTTTTGATAATTTAGTAGGGGAATTTAACTAGGAATTGATGTTTGAAACTAGTAAAACCATGGAATTTACTTACCTCAATAAAAGTGGAGGAAGGTTCCTTGAAGAGCTCTTTAAAGACTTGAGGAGGAAGATGAAAATGGAGGAAATAGGCTAAGTCCCGTATTTAATAAAACTGCCCAGGAATTTCTTCACTGCGATCGCGGCAGAGGTCCTGCGATCGCGAAGAGTAACTGTTCCCGGCCCTGACTTGACACTATGTGATCGCGAGGATGAGGTTGCGATCGTGAAGGCATGGAGTCCATCCTTCCGCGATCGCGAAGAGGAAGCTGCAATAGCGAAGAACAATCAGCAGCCCAATCAAATTCCTTCTCCGCGATCGCGACCCACCTTTTGCGATCGCGAAGAAGGAAACCAGACAGCAAAAATCTGGTTTTTCCAACTAAGCTACCGGGAGTCCAAAACTCACCCGAGCCCTTCGGGACCCCGTCCAAAAGCACCGGCAAGTCTGTATTCATGATACGGACTCGCTCGAACTTCCGGAACGTGAAAAATAACAACAAAACTCAGAATTCAAACCCAAAACCAAATTGAATCAAGCTTAAGAACTTAAGATTCTAGAATTCATTTCAATTCGCCGAACCGGCCTATACTACTCGGAATGATTTCAAATTTTGCAGACAAGTCATAAATGACATAACAGAACTATTCCCGGTCTCAAAATTTCATTCGGACCTTGGTAGCATAAAAACACGTTCCAAACCAAATTTCAATTTCTATGAAAATCCTCAAAACTTCATTAACTCTCAATTTCCCATTTTGATCCGAAACCCGTCAAATCAAGTCCGTTTCTTACCAAATTTCATAGATAACTTAAATAACACATATTGAACCTGTTCCGGGCTCCGGAACCATAATACGTGCCCGGCAGCACAAGTTTCACATCGAGGTTCATATTCATAAACCTTTATTATTTTCAGAAAACAATTTTCTTTAAAAATTCATTTCTCAGACTTGGGTCCTCGAAATTTGATTCCGGGCATACGCCCAAGTCCCATATTTTCCTACGGACCTTCCGGGACCGCCAGATCACGGGCCCGGGTCCGTTTACCAAAAATGTTGACCAATGTCAACTTTATTCAATTAATTATCATAAATTCAACTCTTTATCAAGTTTCTACATAAAGGCTTCCCAGCTATGCGCCCGGGCTGAGCACGCACATCGAGGTGAGATTAACGGAAGCTTTTGGGGCCTCGGAACACAGTCATAATTAAATTTACATAAGATGACCCTTTTGGGTCATCACACATACACAAAACAAAATGATGAGAAAAGTAGAAACAATTGAGAAAAAGGAAGAGCAGACATCGTCTCACCGTGCATGACTAATCAAAGACTTGGAACTAAGGTTGAAAAATTTACAATATGAGATTTGCCCACCAGGAACTTCACTTTTTCAATTCTTCCACAACAACAAAAGGAGACGATTTCCATCAGAGAACAAATTAAAATTTTGAGAAATGACCACTTTGAGTCATAAAAGACCCCAGTTTTCCCTTCAAAATCAACCTTCTTCCCTATGTCGCCACAAGCATATTCACCACCTAAATTGAACTACATTTTTTCTATCTTTCCTACTCCCTCACAAAATCCTATTTCTTTTGCCCAACCCTTAAAACAAGAACATGATTTTGATATTGAAAAATGGTTTGGGAAAGGAATGATGCTCTTGAGGCTCAAAAACAAACCAAGAAAAGGCGAGATCATGGAGAAAGTTTAAAAGGGTCCAACCCCGAAAACCTGATGATTTCCGATCAAAAGGCTCCAGACCTATATGCCTCCCAACCAAGAAACATGTTAGAAGGAGATACCACATGGTCGGAATCACTAAATTCATTAGATGATGATACAATAGAAGATAGCTCTCAAAGCAATGAATCCACAACAAACTCTTTCGAAGAGGACGATCCCCCAATATTTGTGAACCAGCCAAGAGACCTAGAAATATTTGAAGTAGATGAGGATCAAGAAGGCATGACAGATGAACCAATCCTAGAAAGAAGATATGAGCCAATGGCATCAAAACCAGTTAGAACTTTCTTCCACACTTTCACCTTAGATGACGTCAAGGTTTCAAAATGGCCTCAAAGGATCCAAGACTACTATACTTGGATGGTGACCAACAATTTGGTGCAACGAGAAAAATATATCATCATGTTAGAACTTACTTCACGGTTCTCAAGAATCCTTAGAGATTGGAGGAACTCACTTGAAATTCAAGACAAAAATACTTTACTTATTTCCAAAAATATTGCCTTCAACATCAGAATCCTACATGAATTTTTCTGTGGAGATACTGGCCATAGACAAGAGAAAATGCGAAGGAAACTCTTCGAGATAAAGTGTGTGTCATTCGACAGAAATGACATTGACAAGCATTTTCAAAAAATTGGTAAAGATATACTTTGAAATCGGCGGAGACATCAACCTTAAGCAAGCCTTTGTCTCTTCCCTTCCGAAGTTGTTGGCGAGCCGAACCGTGACCATCATTGAAGAAAAGTTTCAGTCAATATAATCCCACAAGTAGACTACATCAGGCAAGATATTTTTGTCGCATTGGAGGACATTGTACGAAGTGCTCAGCCCTAAAAAAAATTATTCAACACAGTCCAGTGCTTGACAAAGCATGCCGCAGGTCCGATCTAATCACCAGATCAGGATGTTCCTGCCACACATCTAGACGACGGAAAGGATTTAGGAAGTTCAGATGGCCAAGAGTTCTAGATAGAAAATCAAGGTCCAAGAGACGCACAAAATATTTTAGATGAAGGAGGCCAGAAAATTTTCACAAAAAGAACAGATGCTTTATTTTCCACACGATTGGACATTTCGCAAGAAATTGTCCCCAATTAAGGAGATCTATCAAACTCCTTGAAGAAATTGAAGATTACACTGCATACATCTCGGAAAAGAGGAGGACCATGAATCCATATTCTTTGTGGATGATGAACCCAATGAAGAAAACTTTATTCTCTCTTGACATACACAAAGATAAAGGTGATGACCACTACCAAATTTCAAAAACCGATGGCCAAAGCCCGAGAGGAGATCAACGCTCTCCTAGTCATCCTTCAAGTGGAACTCAAGGTTTATTCATCCAACTGGGATAAACCAACTCGATTTATTTCTTTCGTTGACAATGGAGCCTCTTGTTCACTCATGAATCTTGATGTTCTCCCTGAAGATTAATGGGTGCCGCTCTTTAAGGATCTTAACACTGCATCAAATGGAATCTTCACTACCACCGTCATCACAAAGAACCCGGCCACAATTGAGTTCTTTCCAGGATTAAAATATATAACCAAGTTGATAGGGCCTGATGTACCAGGAAAAGATCTTATTGTTGGATTCGACATTTTCAGACAACTAAAAGATCAACTCCATATCAGGGCTAATAGGATAACCTTTATGAAGAAGTTCAAACCTTATTATGAAATTCCAAGGCTATTCCAAATCACCAATGGGGAACAAATCAAGGAGATTGAACAAAATCTCATTGAGCATTCATGTGCTGAATCCCACAAGGATTTTATGAAGAAAAGGAAAAGTATGTTATAGAAGAATGAAGAATTTTTTATTAAGCACCCTTTCAAGAAGAATGAAAACATCAATCCAACAAAAGTCATTCATTCAGGCATGAATCCAGATCATCTTCAGCTTGCAAAGAAAGAATGCGAAGAACTCTAGGAATTTGATCTAATAGAGCCATCAGATTCACAATGGGCTTGCAAAGCATTTTATGTCAACAAAAGAACTAAGCAGACAAGAGGAAAACTCAGGTTAGTCATTAATTACCAGCCACTTAACAACTTCCTCCAAGATGATAAATTCCCTATCCCAAATAAACTCACTTTTTTCTCCCACTTAACCAAGGCGAAATATTTTTCAAGTTTGATCTAAAATCTAGATTTTTGCAATTGGGAATCTACCCTGAAGAAAAACCCAAAACGGGATTTTTCATCCCCGGTTATCACTTCCAATGGAAAGTAATGCCCTTCGGATTAAAAACTGCACCCACCTTGTTCCAAAAGGCCATGATAAAAATACTTCATCCCATCCTCCATGCCTCTTTAGTTTACATTGATGACATCTTGTCATTTAGTGATACATTGGAGGAACATGTCAACTTGCTTCGTCAATTTGAGGCAAAGGTAACACAGTACGGGATCATGCTTTCAGCAAAAAAGATGGGTCTTGCTCAAAAAGAGATTGATTTCCTCGGAATGCATTTTGTCCAAGGTGCATACAACCCAGGACCATATATATGTTAGGAAATACTCAAATTTCATAATACCAGCCTCACAACAAAGCAGATCCAACAGTTCTTGGGTGTAGTAAATTATTTAAGAGATTTCATCCCAAATATCTCTACATACATTTCTCTGCTCACAGAGAAGTTCAAGAAAAATTCTCCATCATAGGGAAAGAAACAAGATAAAGCGCTCAGGGAAATAAAGGATATATCTAAAAATTTAAAGTCCTTCTACATTCCTTCAGAAGGTAAGAAGATACTGCAAACTGATGCCAGCAATGAATATTGGAGTGCGATTCTATTTGAAGAAAAAGATGGCCAGAGGAAAATATGTGGATATGCCAGCGGAAATTTCAAAGATGTCGAGCAACATTATCACTCCACTTTCAAGGAAATTCTTGTAGTAAAGAATGGAATCAAGAAATTTAATTTTTCCTGACTCATACAGAATTTCTAATAGAAATGGATATGAAGGCCTTCCTAAAGATGATCCAGATAAATGCAAAAAATTATTCCCAATCCTGAGATTCTCATATGGGCCCAATGGTTCTCTCCATATAAGTTTCAAGTCAAGCACCTGAAAGGAAAGGATAATATCATCGCAGATTTTCTGTCTCAGCCGGAAGAATTCTTAAAGAGATTTTTCACAGCGAAGATGATGTCAAAGAAAAAGTTAATCAGCAAGATCTTCAAGTTTTCAAATGTACCAGGAACAAGTCATTGAAGCCAACAGATCATCCACCGGATTTGTTCAACCTCATGAATCCCTTTGATCTATCAATTATAATGGAAAGAAGAACTTGTTATGAGCTCCAAGTTCTCCGACGGCGTGAAGGATCCATTCTTAAGCCTTATGGGGTCAATCCAGAATATCCATTCTACCATATATTCATAGCGCAAGCCAAGAATTTTCCAGAGGAACTATTATGGTTTTTCTGGTACATATGCCATCAATATTACATTTTCATGGAATTCAAGTGCAACGTCTTCAAAGATTTTGACAACATTGAACATGCTCTTAAAGTATTTAATTATGGTTCAAGCCTAGAAGATATTGGATAAAATATTTCAACGATTCCTACGAAGAAAATGTATTCATGTTTCATAGGCCAGTGAAGATTATTAATGGAAAAGTCCATGCGCAAGCTGAGGCATCATTCTGGTTGAAATATCCCGTGTCCATTTTTATCCATGGAAAAATAATAGAATGAAGCAAAAAGAATTATCTTCCAGCAAAATAGGTACATCCTGAGAGAGATATGGCCAAAAGATTGGGCGAGCTGGAATTATACCAGCACTCACCCTCACTAGGAAAGGGTCTGAGAAGCAGCAAAGAAATATTAAACCCCGTACGAAGTCATCCAGGAAAAGATCACTCAATACATCTCCAGAATAAGGTTGTGGATTACATCTCTCAATCCAAAGAAGAAGAAACACATCGAAGAAGGATCATCAAATTCTAGGTGTTACTACACAAGATCTTTGAAAAGATGCCTAGAAGATAAACCCAGAGAATCAATGGAAGATAATTATCTAAATCCATGCTAATCCCACATTACCTACCAAAAAATCCTAAAAAATCATCTACCCATGCCAAGACAAAATTCCACATCTTTTCATACTATTCGGGCCCCACTTTCACATGCTTCTACATGCCTCCACATGCTTCGTCATATTCTCCCACGTACTTTCACATGCTATACCATGTATATTTCACCTCTTTCACATGTTTTCAGTAGCTTTTTGAATTTTTTTGCCTAAGGATTTTCACATTTAAAAAGTGACCCACTTGTAGATAGGTTTGTAATGTAAGATATGTTTATTTAATAATATAAGTTTGTCTTGTAATAACCTCCCAGATCTATATAAAAGAGACCATGTAGTAGTTGTAAGATCATCTTGTAACCTTTGTAAACCTTGGTGATATATTACATATGAGTCCCTTCTAAATTTCCCTCTTGTTATTTCTTTTGATGGATGGAAAGGTCGGTCCATGTATGAAAATAGAGTAAGAATACTCTAAGAAAGTTAGCTTAATGTAGTATGAACGTTTTGAGTTGTAACAGCTAAAGTTGGTTATAGTACAAAAGTTTTCTGAGTTGTATAGCTTGGCAAGCCGGCCCCTATCAGTTGTTGAAGCCAACGCCTTTGTAGGAAAACTTTTGCGACTATAAGCAAATTAACTATATGTGTAGCTTGGCAAGTCGTCCCTTATGGATTGTTGAAGCCATCCCCTTTTGTAGGGAACCTTTCGTATCTATGATTTAGTTTTCTCTCTTGGAGTCTCTTCCTCTGTTTTTATACTATGAACCATCCAAATGCAAATCTGGGCATACTTCCAAGTCCAAAATCACCATCCGAACCTAACGGAACCATCAAAACTTTAATCCGGGGTCAAATACACAAAATTCAAAATTGGTCAACTCTTCCAACTTAAAGCTTCCTAGTTAAGAATTATTCTTCCAAATCAATCCCGAATCACCTGAAAACCAAAACGAACGATTCACATAAGTCATAATACATCATATAAAGCTACTCAAGACTTCAAACAACTGAACATAATGCAAATTCTTGAAATGACCGGTTGGGTTGTTACATGCGTCTCCGGGATCGATCTGTTGTTCCATATTTATTTGAACTCTATATAGTTTACCATGGACCTTCATGCCTTTTAACAGAATGCTTTCATTCCGTCATTTTACTTTTTCATGTGTATGTTTTGTGTTTGCCTTTGAATCTGGACTTGCTCTTGACTTGTATGTTTCATACTTAGATGTATTTATCCAAGTTTACTAGTACTTTTGCAATGAATTTTCCAATTCGGTGCTTTAGGCATACTTAGGCGCATGTAGCCTAGATTTTTATCTTTTCGGTTTCGAAGCGATGATCTCAAATTGAACGCAAGTACCAAGTGTTCGGTATTCGTAAGTAGATGCGTTGTAGTGACCGTATAAGGTTAGGGAGGGGACCATAATATATCGTATGCATATGGAATTGACGTCTTATTTCTATTCAGGCCTGGCCAAAATTTGGCACTACAAGAAAAGGAGAAAAAGTTGGATAAAATGATGAACGAGGAGTTCACCGTCATAACAAAATCCGATATTATCTTAACTCTCTCAAATGAGGTTTTACCTGAAGTTTATGCAGAAACCACAGCCAAAGGCATGTGGAAAATAATTAAAAATCATGTATACAAAAAGGGCACTAGAAAACAGACTTTACATGAAGCAAAAACTCACTTTTCGTATGGCTGAAGGTAATTCTACACTCTCACATCTTGACACATTTGATTCAATTGTTAACATATATGTTGAAATGAGGATCAAGTCATGTTATTATTTTTTTCCCTACCCCTAGTCCTTTAAGCATAAAAGAGATACTATGCTTTATGAAAAGAATAAAATATCTTATAAAGATATCAATTTATCTTGAAATTAAAAGAACGGTTGATTAATATATTACTTGGAAATCTAGTAGGAACCAAGGGTAAGACTTATTTGTAAGAGGTAGATCCAATAAGAAAGATCAAATAGTGATAAATCTAAATCAAGGTCAAATCTAGATACAAAATGTCATGTGTAGGTATTGTCATAGCTGTCACGACCCAAAACCAGTTCAGGTCGTGATGGCACCTAACGGCGACGTTAGGCAAGCCACCGTACAACTAGAACAATAAAAGTGCGGAATATAATCAACGGTATGGGGTAAGGCCGTAGAAACAAGCTGAACCACTGCTAGGCCAAATATATACAACCCCGAAACCCAACATAACTACAACAAGTGTGTGCCAGGACTAGTGTCACAGTGTCAACGGGCGGCTACATAGATACAGCAATTGAAATATATATACAAAAATACAAGCCGCAGTCTGAAACAAAAGACTGAGCAAAATGAAACTAGAAGGCTCCAGAGGTGCTGTCAAGATGACGCCAAGAAGACAGCTCACCGTATGGGGCGACACCGCGATCAATACCTATCAGCAGACGGACGGACTTCACCACCTGCACAATCAAGTGCAGAAAAAGAAAGAAAGTGCAGCATGAGTACATATAATCAAATATGTACCCAGTGAGTATCCCGTCTAAACTCGTAAAGAGTAGTGACGAGAGGTAGAATACATACTCACTAAGGTCCAGTACATAAATAAATANACAATATATCATGTGAGAAAAATACATCAAGTAAGGACATGTAATCAACAAACATGTAACTGATCTTAAACATAACCTTTCTTTGTAGACTGATCATATGTATCACTTGTTTTTCCTTCTCATTATCTGTGATTTATCTTAGCTTGTTATCCCAGTTATTCACTTTTCAGTTCTCAGTATCGTTCCTTAACTCGCCATCATACCATCCCAACTCAATGCAACGCTTATGTATGTATGTATGTATGTATGTATGTATATATATATATATATATATATATAACCGACACAGACAAGAATATCGTGCGAAGTCATAAGGGTGGGTCATAAGGACTGACTCGGTCATAAAGCTCCACACGGTCGCGAATC
>ML286768.1:5315-38901 GCA_005239495.1 Nicotiana undulata
GGGGGGTAGTTGGGCAGTTAATTAAGGAAATTAATGATCTGAACCGTTGATCTAATTTGATCAATGGTCCAGATGGATTTGGGGTTTGGGCCGGTAAGAGGAGGGTTTGGGCTGGTCTCAATTGGGTCAGGGGGTTGGGTAATTGAATCAGCCAAATGTGGCTAAAATTGAAATAGGAAGAGGCTAGTTGTGAAATACCCGATTTAATAGGATAGTTAATTAATTAAAATAGCCAATAATTGTATAAAATGAAATTAAGATAAAAATAAGTATAATTACAGTAATTAGACAAGATTAAAAATACGAAGGACATAAATTCGGATTTTAAAGGTATAAAATGACTAATTAGGCTATGATTGCAAAACAATTATAATTGCAATTAAATAGCACTCAATTGGCCAATTTATGAAATAATTGAATTTTAATAAATAAACAGTAATTATAAATGACATATTAAACTGGGGAATATTTTGAGATTTATTTAGAGCATGATTTATGAATTATTTAAATACGAAATACTGAATAAATATGGAAATAATTCAGATAAAAATATGTAAAAATTAAGAAAAATACTCATTATTGGTAAGAGTGATTTTGAAAGCATATATACAAGTTTGGAAAATAATTTGAGGAAAAATTGGGTATCAACAACTGCCCCTCTTTACCCGGGAAGGATGAAAGAGTTGTCGGGTAAAGATATGATGGCCAATTTTGACCTGAGATGAAGCTACGGGATAGAATTCGGCCGCACCCTGGTTTCTGAGCAGCCTACATATCCCTGGTTTTACAGGAATCAGGTCGCTTGTAGTTCTGGAATCATCGGCGAAATATACCTTCGATGTTTTACAAGAACGAACACAAGGTGCATGGTGGGGTAAGAATACAAAGATCTTTCGGGGTTGTGTCGGAGAACTAGAGCGGTCCACTCCTGCCTGGTTGGCTGTTCCGGCCGAGTTACCTGCAAATAAAGAACGAACGTATAATGTGCATAATATAAAGCATGATGCATGTTCCCGTCGAACTATGAATGTTGTATTCAGACAATTAGGATGGTGTAACCCTATTTACAATCGCCAGACTATCCCTGTAATTTATGGAAAGAGAAAACTGGGTGGAAGAACTTATCACCATATCGAGCGGGTCAATGTTGTAAACAAGGACAAATGGTGGGATAGCAAGATCGAGAGCATATTGAATCGGGGAGGATACGAGCCAGGAAAAGGGCTTGGTAAGAACCTCCAAGGGATCACGAAACCCATCAAGCTCAAGAAACACGGTAGCACTTCCGGTCTGGGGTATGAGTATGCATGGGAAGAATTCAAAAATTGGTCGCCCTCATGGCGCGGTCACTATTACCCCTTGGAGCAGACAATACCTCATTTGGAGCAGACTTTCTAGCAGGCTGATATCATCTATGGGTCCGACGAAGAAGATGCACTGGCGGCAATAACGGACTTGTTTCTAGACGACGGGGACAC
Source organism: Nicotiana undulata (assembly GCA_005239495.1). NCBI lineage: Eukaryota > Viridiplantae > Streptophyta > Magnoliopsida > Solanales > Solanaceae > Nicotiana > Nicotiana undulata. The sequence continues at coordinate 6,794 of ML286768.1, forward strand.
GGATTGCTGTGTTGTTCTCAATGAGGAGGGGGAGTAAGGCCCTTCCATATAGGCACTGAGCAGAGGAGCTCATATCAAGAACTGGTCCATCCGTACGACCAAAGCCTACCGAATCCTGGGGTAGCAAGGCTAATGAACAAGCACTATTTACTGTTTATTAAATGAATTTCTTTTCTTTTCTACATTTTCAATTCCTGCAATAAGATCTTCAATGTTCAAAACAATTATTCGTTTTATCAAAGCATTTCCAATATCCTTATGAATCTCATATTTATTTGCTACTGTTTTCTCCCATTACTTTATCAAACACAACATTACTATTACATATCTTGATGAACCGATGATTGTGACGTGCAATGAGACAACGCAGCAAATGGACATTGATTCAGAGGGAGATGATATACCCGACGAGATTGTCAAGGAAATTGAGATCTTAGAGAACAAACCTAAGTCCAACCTGGACGAGACGAAAATTATCAATCTGGGGATTCAGAGAACGTCAAGGAAACATGGATCAGTATTCATTTGTCGCCGTCAGAAAAGAAAGAGTATACTGAGTTTCTAAGAGAATATGAGGACATATTCGCCTAGTCGTATGGCGACATGACTGGTCTAAGTACGTCCATTGTGGCTCACAAACTGCCAACCAATCCAATGTGTCAGCCGGTAAAGCAAAAGCTCAGAAAATTCAAACCCGACATGAGCATGGTTAGCTAACATTGTACCTGTGCCGAAGAAAAACGGGAAGGTCAGAGTCTGTGTCGACTACCGGGATCTCAACCGGGACAGTCCGAAAGACGATTTCCCCTTGTCAAATATACACATTCTGATTGACAACTGTGCCAAACATGAGTTGCAATCATTCGTAGATTGCTTCGCTGGTTATCATCAAATTTGGATGGACGAAAAGGATGCTGAGAAAACGGCGTTCATTACGCCATGGGGAGTATACTGTTACAAGATGATGCCATTCGGCCTGAAGAATGCAGAGGCCACCTACATGAAAGCTATGATTACTATATTCCATGACATGATTCACAAAGAGATTGAGGTGTATGTGGACGACGTTATTATCAAGTCAAAGAAAGATGCTGATCACATGGAAGATTTGAGGAAGTTCTTCAACAGGTAGAGAAAATACAATCTGAAACTGAACCCTGCGAAGTGCACATTTGGGGTTCCTGCTTGGAAGTTACTGGGGTTCATTATAAGCCGCCGGGAAGTAGAATTGGATCCATCCAAAGTCAAAGCCATTCAGGAATTTCCACTGCCAAAGAACAAGAAGGATGTTATGAGGTTCCTAGGGAGACTTAATTACATCAGTTGATTCATAGCACAATCTACAGTCATCTGTGAACCGATCTTCAAGACGCTAAAGAAGGATGCCGCAACCATGTGGACCGAGGATTGTCAAAAGGCTTTTGACAGGATCAAGGAGTATTTGTCAACACCGCCAGTTTTGGTACCGCCTGAGCCAGGTAGAACTCTGTTACTCCACCTTGCGGTACTGGATAAAGCTTTTGGTTGCGTTCTATGGCAACATGACGAAACAGGAAGAAATGAGCAAGCAATCTACTACCTCAGCAAGAAGTTCACTCTGTATGAGGCCCGATATTCTTTATTGGAACGCATTTGCTGTGCTTTGACTTGGGTCACCCAGAAGCTAAGGCATTACTTCTGTTCCTACACCACATACCTCATATCCAGGATGGATCCACTAAAGTACATCTTTCAGAAGCCCATGCCCACTAGCAAGCTAGCCAAGTGGCAAATCCTGCTGAGCAAGTTTGACATTATTTACATAACTCAAAAGGCTGTCAAAGGACAGATACTAGCAGACCATCTTGTCGAGAATCATATGGAAGGAGAATACGAACACCTAAAAACGTATTTTCCCGATGAAGAGGTATCATTCGTAGGAGAAGACATTGCAGAATACGACGGTTGGAGGATGTTCTTTGATGGAGAAACAAACTTCAAAGGGGTTGGTATTATAGCAGTCCTGATATCAGAAACCGGTCAGTATTATCCGGTATCCGCAAAACTCAGATTTCCCTACACTAACAATATGGCTGAATATGAGGCCTGGATCTTAGGGGTCAACATGGCCATCGATATGAACGTCCATTAGTTGTTAATAATTGGTAACTCATACTTACTGGTACACCAGGTACAAGGAGAATGGGCGACCAAGAATTCCAAGATATTGTCATATCTACATCATGTACAAGAGTTGAGAAACCAAAGGTAGAATTTCGGCATGTCCCCAGAATCCAGAATGAGTTCGCTGATGCTTTGGCTACTCTGTCATCCATGATCCAGCATCCAGATAAGAATTTCATTGATCCTATTCTAGTGAAAATCCACAATCAGCCCGCTTACTGTGCCCATGTCGAAGAAGAAGCAGACGAAAATCCTTGGTTCCATGATATCAAGGAGTACTTGGCAAAAGGAGAATACCCAAATCTTGCAAATACCACTCATAAACACACACTTCGAAGATTGTCCAACAATTTCTTTCACAGCGGAGGAATCCTGTATAGGAGGACTCCCGATTTGGGGCTATTAATGTGTGTTGACGCAAAGGAAGCATCAAAATTATTGGAGGAAATTCACGCAGGGACATGCGGCCCACATATGAACGGTTTTGTTTTGGAATAGAAGAAACTTCGAGCCGGTTATTTCTAGATGACCATGGATACGGACTGCATCCAGTATGTCCGAAAGTGCCACCGATGTCAGATACATGGGGATATGATAAAGGTACCTCCGAGTGAGCTTAATGCAACAAGTTCACCATGGCCATTCGCCGCCTGGGCATGGACGTTATTGGACCAATCGATCCTGCCGCCTCTAAAGGACACAGGTTCATTCTGATTGCCATTGATTACTTTACTAAATGGGTCGAAGTAGCCTCCTACAAAGCAGTCACTAAGAAAGACGTAGCCGACTTTGTCCGCGACCGCATTGTTTGTCGGTTTGGAGTTCTAGAATCAGTCATCACCGATAATGGATCTAATCTCAACAGTGACTTGATGAAAGGCATGTGTGAAACATTAAAAATCAAACACAAGAACTCCACAACATATAGACCCCAGATCAATGGAGCCGTTGAGGCTGCCAACAAAAACATCAAGAAAATACTGAGAAAAATGATAGAAAGGCATAAGCAATGGCATGCGAAATTATCATTTGCTTTGTTGGGGTATCGTACCATAGTCCGCACGTCAACTGAGGCAACTCCTTATATGCTGGTTTATGGTACAGAGGATGTTATTCCTGCCGAGGTTGAGATTCCGTCTCTGAGAATCATACAAGAAGATGAGCTCAGCGACGCAGAATGGGTAAGGAGCCGTTATGAACAACCAGCCCTCATAGACGGAAAGAGAATGAACGCAGTCTGTCATGGCCAATGATATCAGAACAGGATGACCAGATCCTTTAACAAGAAATTCAAGCAGAGACGATTCACACCGGGGTAGTTGGTGTTAAAGAAAATCTTTCCGCATCAGGATGAAGCCAAAATGAAATTTTCTCCCAACTGGCAGGGTCCGTACATGGTTCATAGAGTATTGACAGGAGGAACACTTATACTCACAGAAATGGACGGAGAAATTTGGCCAAAACCAATCAACTCAGATGCAGTCAAGCGCTACTATGTGCAACTCTTTAGGCTTTTCTCAATTGTTATTGATTGAACTACGCCTGACCTGATTCCCGTTTAAGAGGGGATACGTAGGAAGCCCTATGGGTTCGGTCACAATTTAATTAAAATCTAATTTCTCCCCACAAATGGAAACTAGGGCAGAATTTTGAGGAGGACCCTCAAAGTTCTGAAACAAGTTCAGCCAATCGCCGCCCAAGCAACCGCCAGAAGTATTTGTTGATACCCAATTTTTCCTCAAATTATTTCAAACTTGTATATAAGCTTTCAAAATCACTCTTTGCAATAATGAGTATCTTTCCTAATTTTTCCATATTTTTATCTAAATTATTTCCTTATTTATTTAATATTTTTATATTTTTTATAATTCATAAATTGTGCTCTAAATAATTTCAAAACATTTGTTAGTTCAGTATGTCATTTATAATCATTTTTTATTTATTAAAATCCAATTACTTCATAAATTGGCCAATTGGGTCTTATTTAATTGCAATTACAATCATTTTGCAATTATGGCCTAATTAGACACTTTATGCTTTTTAAATTCGAAATTTATGTTTCTTACATTTTTAATATTACTTAATTATTGTAATTGTACCTATTTAAACATAATTTCATTGTTTTATAATTATTAGGTATTTTAATTAATTAATTACCTATTTTTATTAGGTATTTAACACCTAGCCTATTTCATTTAAAACTTAGCCACGTTTTAACCTAATCTCTAAACCCAATTAACCCCAACCCATCAGACTATTTAACCCAGCCCAATCCTAAAATTAACCCGACCCAACCTCTGATTAAATCTGAGCNACCTTCTGGTTCTCCGATGGTCTCCATCCTTCATCTCTGGCCACTTCCGGGCTCACCTCCTTTCAACTACTAGCCGCCTTGAAGCATTATCTCTCCGATCCTCTCTGTCTTTGAGACCTCCATGGGTTTCAACCATGATGGACCACTACTGGGGCTCCTGCTTTGGTGATTTTCCGGCCTTCTCCGGTGGGGTTTTGATGCGACCATGCCACAATCACCATTACCTTCGAGTTTCATGGTAGGTTCTCCGGTTATCTCTGATTCTTTTACGAAACCCTAACTTTTGAACTTTTTGATTTTTTCTAATAGATCTACACATATTATTTGTTCTTTCCATGTTTTCTTCAAAGTTTTCTCAATTTCCTAAACGATTTCTCATCTTTTCAAAACTAGGGTTTGAAACCCTTTTTCGAAACAATTCTCTTTTAATTTCTTAGCGTTATTCTTGTGGGTTTTTACCGTGTTCTAACTTTATTTGAGCTTTTTCCCCTTGTGTGACTCATTTGTTGTTAAAAATCCCAAATTTTCTTGGTTGAATCTGTGAGTCTGAGTATATTGGCCATCTACGTTTATCTGTTTAGCATGAGTGCTTTGCTTTTGTGGATACTCTGTGATCCCTGGTGTTATTTGCTATGTGCTCGTCACTAGGGTTCCTGACTATTCCTTTCTTTTACCCGTATCATGATTCGTACCATGTTCTAATTTCTGTCTATGTTATTTGTGTTCTATTTTTCTAAATTTCTAAACCTATGTGATTTCTTGTTATTATAATCATTAGGGTTTCTGATTTTTGATTCTCCCTATTATGCCATGTTCGTTTGTACTAGTGTTGAATTCCTGACTCTATGAGATTCTTACTTAAGCCCCTAATTTTGACCTACAAATTATTCCATTGCTTTATTATGTGATTTGATTCTACTGTTAGATTGATTCTTACAGACCTTTCCTTAATTGGATTTTTTGACCCTCGATTAATTACTTTCTCTATGTGCTGAAATTACTTCCTTGTGATATTTTCCTCTAATTAATGCTGATTTCCTGTAACTAGGGCCTCATTTGAGGATGTCCTTATTGATTTTCGATTTTTTAACTATCTCTTGCTCTATTTTTTGTGTCTGGTATTACTGTCAAATTGATACGTATATATTTCTCCTTAAATAGGATTCTGAACTTGGTCTTACTTACATGTGCTATACTTGGACTGTCAGTCTTACATGATCTTCTTTCCTTATATTACTAGTCTATCCCTGATTGAGTATGACTCCATAATTAAAGGGAGTACTTCTATTAATTTGATTCGAATTGATGCCTACTTCCATAATTTTGCTGAACTAATTGTTTGTTACCTTATTTACTACCTGTTTGCAACTATATATGCCTCTACTCTTTCACTAGCAACAGACACACACATACATCAAGACAACTGCTACATTCTCTCTTGCGCCCTTTCTCTTTTTCTCTCTATTTGCTCTATTGCTGCTCCCTTATACTGTACACTGCTGCATTTTGTTATTCCTTACTATTCGACTGGTATGTCTCTAAGTTAGTTTTATGTTATCTCTATACAATATGCTCCAGTTCTTGATTAGTTACTTACTATTCCTGCCGTGTTTTATCCTGCGATTCTACTGCCCACCATGTAACTAGTCTGTCCCATTATCCCCTTTCCCTTTTTAGTCTAATATGTCTCCTGCTTTCCCTTGTGTGATTCATTATGACTTTGTTTGACTCCTGTGAAACTAGCCTACCTATTTTCCTATGTGGCTACTTTTACTCTTATCTTTGCATGACTAGTTTCTCTTATATGTTTTTATCTCCTGCATGACTCCTAATACTATAAGTCTGTCCCCTCTACATAATGCTTAGATGTTATATGATTCAAGTCTGCACCGAGCATGTGACTCTGTTCTATGTGATAATTGTGATTGTTTGAGAACCTGTAACTTTGCTCTAAGGACGGATTACGTGCAAATATGCTGCTACCATTACTTGTCCCTAACCCCTTTCCTGTTTGTGTTTGTTTTCTTGAACTTTGCATACTTGCTGAGTTGTGACTATTCTGCTGCTTCCTTTTCAAACTGGTTTTCATAAAAGATCTTTATATTATCCTCTGAAGCCATGTTATTTCAAAAGTCCCTTTCAAATTTGATTCTTTTTAAGCACTTCACACTATTCTTAGACCTTTAAGTTCCACCCCCTCAGTGTGAGCATTGCTTAGGGACCTTGAGTTCCCTCTGAACTTTGACACACTGAGGCAGGTAATTCTACACTGCACCTATCTCAACTTTGGCAATTGCTGGTGCTGGTATTGGCCAGGGCCCTCACAAGGGCCTTTGAGAGCTTTGCCGCACCCAGGCTATGTAAGGCTGTGAAGCTCGAAAGGGGTGAGGCTGGAAGGTTGGGTCTGTTTGAAGGCTCCCTATAGAATAACTTCTTATTTTCCTCTTTGCAATTACTGTAATTCATTTGACATGGTCTGTAATAATTTGTAAACAAACGATTGGGGCTGGATAGTGAATATGGGAGGGAACTATGCATGTTTAGTGTAGTATGGGTAGAAATCATGACTTAGGCTTCATTTCCCTATGTGTACAATAGTATCATGCTTAGGACATGCATACCATGCATTAAAAATCATGTTTAGGTTCCTCATTTCAACACATCTATTATATTCATGCCATATGACACCATGTTCCCAGTATAACTAAACAAGTAACAAAAGCTGCCATAATGTATTGCTCATGCATTTTCATAAACATGACCTATAGAAACCATGTTTTAGGATGATACTTTTTGCATTAGATATCCGGCCCTTAGGACTTCTTATTTATCAGAACTTGAACGCCTAGTTAACATAATCTAATACACCCATAAAATATGGTTAATCTACTTGAAACAATTTCCTGCAAACATGTATCTATTAAAATCAGAATCCAAATATGCATGTTCACCCTTTAAAATAAGTAGGCAATGTATACGACGCCTAGGCAAACTTTAGGCCTAACCCGTATAAAATCAAATAAATTATGTTCTACTAGTTTAATCAGTCCCCTTTAAACATTTTGAAACCTGCTGCTCCCATTCTTGTTTTACCTCACTGAAGTTCATTTTGCTTTTCTTAAAACTCCTGCTCTATTTTAAACAATCTCGAAGTTGTGCATCTATTTCCTTTTACTGATTTTAATTGATTCTTGTTCTATTATGTTTTCAAACTACTGGGTTTTTCAAAGATACCTCACTCTGCTCAAAATCGTGCCATTTCGAATCCTTGCTCTGTATTTCTTTAAAGTTACTATATTTTGATACCATCTTACTACTTCTTTTACTACCGTTCTCTGTAAACTTATAACTATTACTCTATGCCAAGCTACTGTATTTTAGTCACTTATCTTTTAAAATCACTATATTACTTCAAACCCATGCTCTAATGACTTTCTTCTATGTTTTTCTTAAGTCTTTAAATCACTGCGTACTGCTAAATCTTACCGCTGCCTTTAACTACTGTATTTTGAAAATCAACTATCCTTCAAGTCACTCAGTCCTAATTGAATCTTCTGCTTTAATTAAGTTTCCAAAACAGATCTTTTGCAACTCACTGTTTTACTTAAAAATCCTGTTTTAAACTACCATCTTTGAGACCTTAAGTGTGTTTGAGACGTGCTACTTACATGTCTATGTGTGGAGGGACCTGTGAGCCTTTACTTGTCTTTATATGTTCCCTTATATGTGATGTCCCACTTGTTTTGTATGTCGCCTAGTATTTTGTCCTTTAAACCTAAGGGTTCAGCCTAGTTCCTGCCTTGTAGGATTAGTAGTCCTAAAAACCCTCCAGGACTTATAGAATGGGACGGGTAATGGCACACAATAAGCATTCGTAACCAACACACGTATTTTTAATAACCTTTACGGGGTGGGAAGGGTAGAATACGGATATGATGACCGGTGCACTAATACCACGTGTAGCCACCTCTTCGAGGTGTGACATACCGGGTATTGCATTGAAGTGATCCGTATTACATTAAACCTAGGACAGTTTCTTTTTCAAATGTTTAATTTTATACTTTCTCAAACTTTTAAAGATTTTTGTTTGAAATCCCCTCTTATATGAACCTTATTTGCTACTTGTTCACCGTCCAAATTCACAAAACTTATTGGCTGGGACCCACAGTTGTGGATCATGAGGGGTGTCTAACACCTTCCCCTTGGGATAATTTCAAGCCCTTACTCAATCTCTGGTAACGCAAACTAGATCATGAGTTATCAACTCTAGGTGCCCTAACGCACCATAAAAATCGTTAGGTGGCGACTCTTCCTTAAACCCTTTCTTTTAAGAAGTTGTCCAAAATATCATAAACCAGATCTCTCCGTACCTAACCCGCGTGAGATAAAAAGGGGGCGCGACAGTATTCACCCATCAAACCGGGGCCGAATTTTGAGTAGGACCCTCAAACTTTTGTGGCAGGAAAAGTTGCAATGTCTCAAACCGCATCACAGTCGTCGGTTCACCTAAAAATATTTTAAATTATATGCTTATATTGTATCTTTTCAAAATCATGCATATCTATTTTTGGAACAGCTTGTTTAGCAAACGCTACCCCAATGATATATCATGATCGAACAAGCAAGCCAAGTGAAGCCAGCGGGAATGCGAACTGACCTTTCCCACTTTACAGAATTCACGATTTTTCTTTGAATGCAGGCACGAAGGCGGAGAAATCCCTAAACATATTATTATCCCCCGCAGGACGTATATCTCTCAAAGACACGCTCTCAGACGCGTCGCACATGCCGACGCTTATTATCATCACAAAACAATGCTTTATTCGCAACAATCGTATCGCCGTAGTTCATCACAAGCTAAGAACTCTTACTGCCATTTTACTCCTTGCATAAGGCTACTATTCTGCCTTCCGAGGTTCTTCGCTACCTCCCTCTCTGCATTTTTATTTTTTCTGCACCGCATAAGGCTACCATTCTGCCTTCCGAGGTTCCACGCTACCTCCCTCTACATTTTATCCCCTGCATTGCATAAGGCTACTATTCTGCCTTCCGAAGTTCAACGCTTCCTCCCTCTCTGCATTATATCTCCTGCATTGCATATGGCTATTATTCTACCTTCCGAGGTTCTACGCTACCTCCCTCTCTACATTATTATTTTTTCTGCATCACATAAGGCTATTATTCTTCCTTCCGAGGTTCTACGCTACCTCCCTCTCTGCATTTTTTGTTCCCTGCATTTCATAAGGCTACCATTCTGCCTTCCGAGGTTCCATGCTACCTCTCATTTACTTTTCAAAGCAACCACTTTTCCTGCCGTTACTTACTTTTGCTTCCTTTTGGGCTAAGCTCTGCCCTTTTCAATTCGCAAGACTAAACTCTGCCTTGTTAGAATCATACTACTGCATTCTTCATGGGATGAAATATCGCCAACTTGTCCAAGGGCGTCATCGTTTAGAGGTACCATCTTCATGGCCCGAGAACATCATTCCATGGCCCAAGGATCTCTTTTATTAAACTTGCATATCATTATTCAAAGGCATCATGGTTCGGAGGCACCATCCTCATTGCCCGAGAACATCATTTCATAGCCTGCGAATCCTGCATCAAGCGATTCATGGCCCAGGACATCATGGTCTAAGGACATCATCCTCAATTGTCCAAAGACACCATTCATAGTCCAACGGGAACTTGCATCATGTTTATATTATGCACGACATATGCTTGTTATTTATTTGCAGGTAATCCGGCCGGGACAGCCAGCCAGGCAGGAGCGGACCGCTCCAGTTCTCCAGACGACCCCGTAAGACCTTCCTACTTTTACCTTACCTCGCACCTTGCGTCCATTCTTGTGAAACGTCACCGGTATATTTCGTCGATGATTTCGGAACTACATACGACCTGATTCCTGTAAAACTAGGGATATGTAAGCAGCTCAGAAGCCAGGGTGAGGTCTAATTCCCTCCCACAGTTTCCCCTCGGTCAAAATTGGCCATCATATCTTTACCCGACAACTCTTTCATCCTTCCCGGGTAAAGAGGGGCAGCTGTTGATACCCAATGATTCCTCAAATTATTTTTAAAATTGCATATATACCTTTCAAAATCACCCTTTGCAGTAATTGATATTTTTCCATTATTTCCCGTATTTTTTATCAAATTATTTTCATGTTTATAAAATATTTTATGTTCCATAATTATTCATAATTATGCATAAATGATGTTATAAACAATTTCAAATCATTTTCTTACTCAATAGGTTATTTATATCTTATTTTTTAATCCTATTATTTCATAAATTAGCCAATTTGGCATTATTTGGCTATAATTACAATAATTTTGCAATTATAGCCTAATTGTACGTTTTATGCTATTTTAATTCAGTAGTTAGCCATGTTATATTTTAAATACTAGTTAATTACATTAATTTTACTTATTTAGCCTTAATTTCATTTTATCTAATTACTAGCTATTTTTATTAATTATTTATCTATTTTAATGAGTATTTGACAAATAGCCAATTTTTATTTAAAATCCAGCCTAAATTATACCCAGCCCAAACCCATCAAATACCCAACCCAAACCCATTAAAAATACCCAACCCAGATCCTAAACCAACCCGGCCCAATCCCAATTCAATTTGAGCCGTTGATCAGATTAAATCAACGACCCAGGTTATATTTTCCTAAAATATCTCTAACCTACCCCCACCTCCTTCCCCGTCTCATTTCGAGACTCTTCATATCTCTCTATCTCTCTGTTACTCTCTCTGGCTTTCTCTAGAAGCCTCCTTGGCTCCTCCCCTCCAATAGGGTCTGTTCACCTTCTCCGACCTGTCACCGGAATCTATGGCTCTTCACTATCTCATGGTCATCTACCGCCTCTCAACCACTCAGTTACTTCCTAGGCTCCTCAGATGAACCTAGAGCGATTCACTCACATCCCTTTGGGTCTCTTTCCGTGTTCCGGCCACCCCCCTCGCCCCCGGCCGTTTGAGTAAGTTCTTAGTATCCCTAGCCTAATTCGAGGTCACTCACGATCTTTGCCCTCTTTTCTGGGTTCCACGAAACCCTAATCTTCTGTATTTTGAATTTTCTTTAAGACCCGTCTTACATTTACCATGCTATGAAGTTTCTTCTTTTTTTTCTCCGGAAAATTGTCTTTAACAATTTCGAAAACTAGGGTTTCTCTACCTTGTTCTCAAACAGCTTCCCTCTTTGATTTTAGTCATATATGCTATGTTTAAGTGATTGTCTCACGATTTCATGTTATTTGAACTATTATTGACAAAACCCTAGTGTTCTAGGTTGGTCTTTATTATTCGACTATGCATTCATGTGTTATCTGCAACTCCTGCTTTGATTCATTGTTATAACCTCTAATTCCTACTGATCTACGAGCATCTCTTTGTGTCAGCAAGTGAATGTTGTTTAAGTGTTTGATAAGTTCGACCCTTTTACCTTACTTACTATTGATTTGTGCTGATCCTTTTGTGTAAAAATCTCATGCTTATGATGTTTTCCTTAAGTACATGATCTTATGTATTCCTTCTGTAATTTTGTATCATTTTTTTGAATTCCTTCCCTGCTTATATGATACTTGCCTTAATTATACTTGATTCCCTGTAATTTTCTATTGTGTCCGAGATTTCCTCGACTAATTTTAGGAAGTAAGTCATTCTTTTCCCTATGAATATGCTTCCAGTTTACTTTCCTTAATAATGTGCTATATAATTGACTTGTATTAGGTGTTACACGGTTTTACTGCCCCTATTTAATTAAACCAGTCTTATAAATTGATTTCCTTTCTTTATTTAGCCATGATTTGCACCATTTGAACTTGACTCCCTAATTAAAGAGATTCCAAGTCTTTGATTGGCTCTGATTGATTCTGTTTGAATATCATTCATGTAATTACGTTAAATTATTACTCCTTACCTTATGTCACTACTCGTTTTCAACTTTATATATACTCCGCCTTCTCTCATTGCACTGAGACACTGACATACACACACAAACACTAAGTACATTGCTCTAAAACTTATGTGTTCCCATACACATCTCTTCTTGCTCTTTACCTCAATTATTGGCTACTCAGTTGGTTGAAAGCTAAAATTGAGTAATCCTCGTTGCTTTCTTATTCCTGCACACTGCTATCCTACTACCATCTCTTGTTCTACATACTATTGTCGTTGCTCTACCTCTTTGCATTTTGTTGTTCTATACCCTTGACTGGTATGTTCCTAATTTAAGTTTATAGTGTCCCAAAACAATATGTTTCAGTTCATGTTAAGATACTTGTTATTCCTTTTGTGCTTCTACTTATGATTCTATTGTCAATCATGCAACTAGCATGTCTCTGTTGTTTTCCCTTTCACTTTAGTCTAGTATGCTTCATGTTTCCCTTTATGTGATTCACTATGACACTACTTGACTTCTATACTTGTTCCTGTCCTATGATTACTGTTTCTTGTCTCAGCATGACAAATATTCCCTTATGTGTTTGCATCATTTGTCTGACTTTCAATACTATAAGCATGCACCCCTTGTGTCTAAGTGTTACATGATACTAATCCTAATCCACAATATGTGATGCTTTGTGATAACTATGTTATAATTGTTTGAAAATCTGTAACTCTATTCTGTTGCTATCACAAGAATTATCTGTTCCTAACTCACTTTCTCCTGTTTGTGTTTGCTTCTGGAACTCTGCATATCTGCTGAGTTGTGGTTGGCCTGCTTATTTCCTTTTGTAAACTGGTTTTCATTAACTCTTACATTGTCCTCTGAAGCTATATTTCAAAACTGTTACTTCAAACTACTTTCAAACTCAACTCTTTTCAACTACAAACACACCTCACTACTCTTAGACTTTAGGTTCAGCCCCCTTCGTGTGAGCACTGCCTTGGGGACCTCTGAGTACCCATTGAACTCTGACACACAAGGATGGCATTCCACAAAGAACTTACTCATTCCTGGCTAGGGAGCTTGGGTGTGAGCACTGCCTGGGATCCCCTAAGATCCTTAGGAACTCTGACACACCTGGGTTACAAGAGGTCTTGGCATACGGCATGTTCGATCTGGTACTTGGGCCTACTGTTAGGCTCTCTATAGTGTAAATTCTTAATTTTCTTATTCATTTGTGTAATTTATGCAACAATGGTCCGTAATAACATGTAAATGAATAATTGGGGCTGGATAGTGAACGTGGGAGGGGACTATGCATGTTTAATATAGTGTAGGTAGAGACCATGACTATAGGATTTTACTTACCTGTGTGCGCAATAGATATCATGCTTAGGAAATGCATACCATGCATTAGAAATCATGTTTAGGTTCTTTATCTCAGCATATTTTTTATATTCATGTGATTTTATAAGCCCCGTTCATAGTTAACAACTATAACAAAGTAATAAACTGCTATGACGTTACTGCTACTGCATTTTCATAAGTACCACATTTAGAAATCATGTTCTAGGTATTCATGTGTGCATTAGATACCATGTTCTATAGGATTTTGCCTTCAACATGTTTGTTATTATGTGAACACCTAGTCAGTATGTATCAAATCTGGTAACCTCGTTAAAACTGTGCAAAAATGGCTAAGAAACGTTTCTGAAAATTCGACATTATCTTCAATGTATTCCATGTCTTTAAAATCAGAGCCAAGGACTTGCATTTCACTAGTTCTGACTCTCATAAGACAAATAATCGGTATCACGAACGCCTAGGCAAACCTTAGGCCCAATGACATGAAAATCAATCATTTTATGTCTTGCTTGTATTAAAATCGATCTGTAGAACTAATCAGTCTCTTCTGAAATCCTTAGAACTTTGTTGTTTGTCATTGTTTTCACTCCTGCTCTGCCTAACAACCGATGGATTTTCCAAACAATTATCCCTTCTACAAAATCATTCTGTTTGAATCCTCGCTCTATTTTAAATTTACTGGTTTCTGAAATAGTTTACTCATTCTCCTTTTATTAATGTTTTCTTAAACTACTGACTTCTACTCTGCTTTGAACTGCTGAATCGTTTCCCCTTTTGGATCACTCTGCTATTTTAAAATCATGCTTTACTGATTTTTCTAAAACTTCCCATTTACTTTTACTAGGAACTTCATTAAACTGTTGTGCACTTTACAAATCCTGCTCCTGTCTTTAAATTACTGAAATTTTAAAATCAATCATTCTCTTCTTAAGACTACTCTGTTTCAATTGAATCCCTTGCCTTAATTACTGATTTTTCAAAGAATCAATCCTCTGCCAAAACTGCTGAAACTTATTGTTTTCACTCAAATCTCCTGTTTTAAGTTCTGATTTTGAGACCTTTGTTGTGTTCGAGACGTGCTATTTATGTGTTTACTTGTGGAGGGATCTGTGAGCCTCTTATCTGCCTTTTTGTGCTTCCCTATATCTGCAGTCCTAAATATTTTTGTATGTCGCTTAGAGTTTATCCTTTAAACCTAGGGGTTCAACCTAGTACTCCCCTTATAGGATTAGTAGTCCTAAACACCCTCCGGGACTTATAGAACGGGACGGGTAATAGCACGCAATAAGCTTCGTGACCAACACACGCGTTTTAAATACCTTGGCGGGGTAGGGAAGGGTAGAATATGGATATGATGACCGGTGCGCTAATACCACGTGTAGCCCCTCTTCGAGGCGTGACATACCGGGTATTGCATTGATGTGATCCATATTGCTTTAAAACCTAGTACATTTTTATTCAAATGATTTTACTTTGCTATTCTTTAAATTTATTTTAATAGTTTCAGTATTTACTTGAAATCCCCTCTTACGTGAGCCTTGCTTTTCATTTGGTTACTGTCCAAATTCACAGAACTACTTGGCTGGGACCCACAGTTGTGGATCTTGAGGGGTGCCTAACACCTTCCCCTTGGGATAACTTCAAGCCCTTACCCAATCTCTGGTAATGCAAATTAGTTTATGAGTTAATTATTCTAGGTGCCCTAACGCACCATAAAATCGTTAGGTGGAGACTCTTCCTTAAACTTTTTCCTTTAAGGAGTTGTCCAAAATGTCATGAAACCCGATCTCCACGTACCTAACCCTTGCGAGTAAACAAAGGGGGGCACGACACTAGGTGCCATCACGACATCCCGCAGAGGAAATTAGGGTCCTGACTAGTTGGTATCAGAGCTCTAGGATCATAGGTGTTACGAGTAATAAACAGGTTTAGTAGAGTCTTGCGGATCAATACGAAGACATCTGTACTTATCTTCGAGAGGCTACAGAGCTGTTAGGAAAACTTCACTTCTTTGATTCCTTATTGTGCGAATTAGTTGACTTCGAAAATTGAATCTTTGACTTTCTATTCTCTCATAGATGTTGAGGATACACATCGCTGGATCCGACGATCAGACACCCGCTCTCCCTACTAGAGCCATTAGAGGGTGAGGCCGGGGCAGATGATGTGGAAGAGAACGTGGTGAAGTCAGAGCACCTGCCTGAGCTGCGACTGAGTAGCCACCAGTAGCTTCAGTTAGGGGACAAACACCTGAGGTGCCAGTTGCCACCCCAGCACTTCAGGAGACCCTCACACAGTTCCTCAGCATGTTCGGTACCTTAGCTCAAGCAAGGTTGATCCTACTTGCGCCATCAACGTCTCAGGTTAGGGGAGGAGCACAGACTTTCACAGCCCGTACCCCAGAGCAGCGGTTCAGGTGGATCAGGTCCCAAAGATGATACCGGTAGGGCAGCAACATCTGAGGAAGAGCAACTTAGACTTGAGAGGTTCAAGAAGTATCACCCTCCTAATTTCGGTGGATTATCTTAAGAGCAAGCACATGGTTTTCTTGAGGAGTACCACTGAATTCTCCGCACCATGGGTATTGTGGAGATGAGTGGGGTCGCTTTTACTATGTTTCGGCTAAAGGGAATGGCATATTAGTGGTGACGAGCGTATGAGGGGGAAGGGTGGGGTGGGGGGGGGGGGTAGCCCAGCTGATGCAACTTCGCTTACATGGGATTAGTTTTTAGAGTTATTCTTAAGAGAGTTTATCCCTAAAACCCTTCGAAATGCATGGCATGCGGAGTTTGAGCAGCTGCGTCAGGGTGCTATGACAGTGTCAAAGTATGCTGTCCGATTTAGTGATTTGTCCAGACATGTACCTTCCTTGGTTTCTACAGTCAGAGAGCGAGTTCGTCAATTTATGGAGGGTTTGAACTATGGTATTAGGTTCAGCATGGCGATAGAGTTGGATACAGATACTCCATATCAGCAGGTGGCTGAGATTACACAGAGGCTGTAGGATATGCGGGGCCGTGAAAAATATGATAGGGAGGCCAAGTGGCCTCATGGTATGGGAGGATTTAGTGGTGATCACCATGCAGCTACAACCGGTCATGGTAGAGGCTATGTGAGATGTCCACTTCATTCAATACTTTCAGCTTCTAGTGGTGCTCCGGTTGTTCCGAGGTCTCAGGTTGCACACTTTACTCAGCCACTTTCTAGTGCACCTCCTGCATGTGGTGCCTTTAGGGGTCAGTCCAGCTGACCAAGCCCAAGCTAGTCCTAGAAGCCATGCCCGCCAAGAGATTTCTTTGAGTGTGGTGATACCCGCTGCATGGTTAGAGACTTTCCAAGACTCAGTAGGGGTGCACCTCCACAGGCTACTCAGGCTCCATGGATTCAGCCAGATCCACATAATTCTCAATCCATGATTGCTGCCCCAGTTGTTGCTCCACCTGCACAAGTAGCTAGGGGTGGGGGACGGGTGGGTAGAGGTCTCTCTAGAGGAGGAGGCCAGGCCAGATTCTATGCTTTTTCGGGTAGGACGAAGGCAGTTACTTCAAACTCAGTCTTTACAGGTATGGTTCTGATTTTCCATAAAGATGCATCAGTCTTATTTGATCTAGGATCCACTCATTCATATGTATCATCGTACTTTACTCCGTATTTGGATGTATCTCGTGATTCTTTGAGTTCTTCTATTTATTTGTCCACGACCTTGGGAGATTCTATTGTGTTGGATCGTGTATATCAGTTGTGTTTAATTGTTATTGGTGGTTATGAGACCAGAATTGATTTATTATTACTTAGTATGGTAGAATTTGATGTTATCTTGGGCATGAACTGGTTTTCTACCTATCATGCTATTGTAGATTGTCACGCCAAGACTGTGACATTAGCCATGCCAAGTTTTCCATGGTTAGAGTGGAGGGGGTGCATTAGATTATATTCTTAGCAGGGTTGTATAATTTCTAAAGACTCGGCGGATGCTTGAGAAGGGGTGTGATGCTTATCTAGCCTCTATGAGGGATGTCAGTGCCGATACTCATACCGTTGAGTTAGTTCCGATAGTGAGAGACTTTCCAGATATATTTCAAGCGGATCTTCCGGGCATTTTGCCCATTTCTATTCCACTATATCGTATGGCCCCAGCAGAGCTGAATGAGTTAAAGGAGCATCTGCAAGAGTTTCTTCATAAGGGTTTCATTCGGCCAAGTGTGTCGGCGTGGGGTACTCTGGTCTTGTTTGTGAAGTAGAATGATGGATGTATGCATATGTGTATTGATTATCTTAAGTTGAACAAGGTTACAATGAAGAACAAGTATAAATTTCCATGCATTGACGGCTTATTTGATCAGCTACAGGGTGCCAGTGTTCTAAAAGATTGATTTACAGTCATGTTATCATCAGCTGAAGATTCAGGATCTGGATATTCCGAATACTTCCTTTAGAACTCGGTATGGTCAATATGAGTTCCTTGTGATGTCATTTGGGCTGTCCAACACCCCAACAACATTTATGCACCTGATGAACAATGTATACCAGCCTTATCTTGATTCATTCGTCATTGTGTTTATTGACGACATTTTGGTGTACTCTCGCAGCCGGTAAGATCACGAGCAAAACCTAAGGGTTGTGCTCCAGCCCTTGAGAGAAAAGAAGTTGTATGCAAAATTCTCAAAGTACGAATTCTGGCTTGATTTAGTGGCATTTTTGGGTCTTGTGGTGTCGAATGAGGGGATCAAAGTAGATCCGAAAAAGATTGAGGTAGTGCAGAATTAGCCCAGACCGTCTTCAACCACTGAGATTTGGAGTTCCCTTGGTTTGCCGGGTATTATCATCGTTGCATAGATGGTTTCTCATCTGTTGCTGCATCATATGACCAGATTGACCCATTAGGGTGCTCATTTTAGATGGTTCGAGGAGTGTGATGCAAGCTTTCAAAAGCTCAAGACTATTTTGACTATACCCCTAGGATTTGGGTTGAGTGTATTATTTGAATTATGTGAAAGATGTGCACATGAGATGACGAGTGTGTACACGTGCTTCATGTGTAAACGTTGAATGATTTCAAATCGTATTATTATTATTATTATTATTATTATTATTATTATTATTATTATTATTATTATTATTATTATTTATTCTACCTTTCGCTGTCAATTTTATTCTCACATTCCTTAATTGAAGTTGTTATTACATGTTCTAGTTTCTATTGTCACTATTACTCTTATATGCATTCATTTGTAGTTGTTGTTACATGCTATTCTTTGCATTGTTGAAGTATTCTCATGCATTTAGACTTAGTTGCTATTTTATGCTATCTCTTTCATTGTTAAGCTTATGTTTTTCACTTGAATTGGAAGTTTCCATTCTATGGGAAATACCTTCATTGTGGGTTATTGAAGTTGTAAAGTGAAAGCTATTAACGCATTGAGGTTAAAGTTGTTGAATATTGGTATATCTTTCCTACATATATTTCTCATTTGTTTTGTTGTTATTAAAATTCTTGTACACATTGTGGTTGAGCCGTGGGCTATGCATTGTGATAACTATGGTATTGTTGATTTTGGCAAAGTTGTGGCATATGACCACGTGTGGAGCGAGTTGATTATTGTTGACGATCAATTTTGACCCTCCTTTTAAAAATAAATCTATTTATACTTATTATTTTTCTAATTAATAATACCTATTCTTAAGTAATTAATGGTGTCAATTCGTAATTTAGTAATTATAAATAGAAACATTTTACCTTTACTATTTTACTATTTTTGAACTGTTAAAATAATTTCCATATCCATCGCAAATGTTTATAATTAATTTAACAAGGTTATTCCTTAATTTTCGTGAAATAGCCCATTATTTCAGAATGAATCCAAAATTATAGTAACAAATAGGAGATAAGATATTTAGTAATTAATATTGTATTTGATTATTATGATTCTTATTACATTTTATTGAAATTAATTATTGAATTAATTTTTATAAGGTCAAATATTGAAATGACTACATTTGCAATTGCATAATTAAATGCGAAATGGTCTTCTCTTAAACTAAAACCAGCCCAATACCCAAGCCCAATCCAAATCTGTACCAGTCCAAACCCCTCATCTCTTTCCACCTTGGCAATCCAGATCACTCTCAATGAACCAATCGGATATTTCCACGTCGCCATTCCACACCTCACAAAAGAAGCACAATCAATCTCAACCGTCCATCTCATATCAACGACTCGTGTTTATCCCCGTTTTTTCCTTTAATTTCAGTACTCCATCATATTCAATCTTGTCACGACCAGAATTTTCCATCGTCGGGACCGTGATGACGCATAATATTGATCCCGCGAGGCAAGACACCGTTAATAATTGCTTACCTTATTCCTTTATCATTAACAGCAAACATATGATATACAAATCAGCGGAAATAAAAGTGAGATAAAATGAAGTCTAACAACTTGTTTAAACACTATTGCGAAACCCATAATAAGTACTCCCAGAATTTGGTGTCACAATTTCAAGGACTGTCTATGAATAATACAAATAGAGGTATGAATGAAACATAACACATCTGTCTCAGAAATACATAAAGACAGGAACTAAATAGGATATAAGGTGACGCCAAGGCCTGCGGACGCCTGCAGGACTACCTCGGGGTCTCCACCGGACTGAAGGCAGCAACCTCGATCTAGGGTCCGTAGGGTCTAGTACTGGGATCTTCACAAAAAAATATGCAGAGTGTTGCATCAGTACAACCGACCCCATGTATTGAGTAAGTGTCGAGCCTAACCTCGGCGAAGTAGTGAAGAGGCTAGGACACGACAATCACATAAACCTGTGCAGTTCAATCATATACATAGACAATGATAACAACAAGAAGTAAGCAGCTAAGTACAAATGAAGGGGAACATGCTGATGGGAGGAAATATCATATAATGGAAATAACGAAGTAAAACAACAAATTAGATATCAATTTAAACAACAGAAATAGCAACACAAAAATAAGTGCACATCATCACCCTTCGTGCTTTAACTCTCATCCTCACCAAGTAATAGATATAATTCATGGCATCACCCTTCGTGCTTTTACTCTCTTCCTCACAATAAATCAATAGAAATGGCACGACATCACCCTTCGTGATTTTAATTTCATAATATGGCACGACATCACCCTTCGTGCTTTTACACTCTCTCACAATATCATACACGACATCACTCTTCATGCTTTACACTCTTTCTCACCCAAACAAATCAATAACAACAATACGGCAAGATATCAACAATATAAACAACAATAATAAAGCCATAACGTCCCGGCAAGGGAACCAACAGTAGAATCAATACCATCCCGGCAAGGGAAACAACTATAACAAATCTCACTTAGTACATAACTTCACATAAAAATTCTCAACTGGAATCAATACTCAACAATGATCAATATCAAGGAATTTCCACCAACATGGACAACTATAAAGTGAAACTCAAGTAATGCTTGATGAAAAATCACATAAATCATAAAATTCGACTCACGGGCATGCTTGCACCAACGTGTAGGTACTCTTCACCTCACCTATACGTTGAACATGGTACTAACACATAGAAAATAGGACACAACACCTATTCCCTCAAGCTAAGGTTAAGCCAAACACTTACCTCGAATTCCACGACCGAACTCAAGCCTCAATTACCGCTTTCCCTTTAGAACTCGCCTCCAATTCAATTGTATCTAGACATAATTAGCTTAATAATATCAATAAACGCTAAATAATTACACCCTAATGCCTAATCATTAGTTTTCTATCATTCTTCCCAAAAAGACAAAAATCGACCCTAGGCCCCCTTGGTCAAAATACGAGGTTCGGACCAAACCCTGATCACCCATTTACCCGCGAGCCTGAATATGTAATTAGTTCCAGAATCCGATCCCAAAACGAGGTCTAAATTCTAATTTTACAAAAAAACCCTAACTCTACCCACATCCCCAATTTTTTACCCTTAAAACCCAGAATGCTTGATGATAATTGATGAAAAACATTAGAAAGTTGAAAGAAATTAGTTAATGGACGCTTACTTATGATTTAGGAAGAAAACCACTTGAGAAAATCTCCCTAAGTCTTTTATTTTTGTGAGATATGAAAAGAAAACGGCTGGAGCTCTATTTTTAAAAATTTCACTGTCCGACACTCGCTCCTGCGGTGCTTGGGTCGCACCTGCAGAAATGGGCAAGGCCACTGAGGGCCGCACCTGCGGAGGTATTTCCGCTTCTACGGAAGATGGACTGCACCTGCGGAAAGAAGAGAGGCTGGGATGGACCGCACCTGCAGCTGAAGTTCCGCACCTGTCACCCTAGGCTCGCAGGTGCGGGCACACTAGAACTGGTGCACCAGCAGTGATTTCCTAAGTCTAAACACCCCGAAATCCGTCCAAAACTCTCCCGAGCCCTCGGAGCTCAAAACCAAACATGTACACAACCTTAAAAACATCCTACGAACTTACTCGTGCGATCAAATCGCCAAAATAACACCATAAACAATGAGCTTAGCATAGAAATCAAAGAAAAATCTCAAAACTATCCAAGTTTCAAATTTCACAACTACGGGTCCGAATCACATCAAATGACCTCCGTTTCTTACCAAATTTTACAGGCACGACTCAAATATCATATTAAACCTGTACCCCGCTCCGGAACAAAAATACGAGCTCGATACCATCAATTTCAAATATAGCCAAATTTCCAAAAACTCTTATATTTTCAGTAAAACAATTTCTTTCAAAAATTCATTTCTCAGGCTTGGGGACCTCAAAATTCGATTCCGGGCATACGCTCAAGTACCAATTTTCCTAGGGACCCTCGGGGACCATCAAATTACAGGTCCGGGTCCATTTACCCAAAACAGTGACCGATGTCAACTTAAGTTCAATTTTAAAGGCAAAATTAGCATTTATCTCAGTTTTTCATATTAAAGCTTTCCGGATATACACCGGGACTGCTCACGCAAAACAAGGTGAGACAAAAGAAGGTTTTCAAGGCCTCAGAACACAATTTTGGCTTATAAAACGAGAGATGGCTTTTTGGGTCATCACAAATCTTAACCGTCCAAATCCAACAATCAAACAGTTTTCATATTATACCACTTTAATTATAGTACTCAATCTCATTGTTTCACATCCTCTCTCACTATGCTCAATGCTCAGCAAGCTCAATCACTCAGCAATGTATAATAACTACTGCGACGAGTAGGCCAATCCACACATATATAGTCGACTGCGCTCATTGGGGTGTACAGACTTCGGAGGGGATCCTACAACACAAGCGCTATAATCTGCACAGACAACTCACGTGCTGCACGGACAACTCACGTTTTATATTATCATATCACAATCCGCACGGACAACTCACTTGTTATAATATAAATGTCATGATATGCACGGACAACTCACGTGATTCACAGACAAGTTATGTGCTGCACAGACAAGTCACGTGCTATGGTATCAAAAACCTCACAAACAAGCCCCCGGCTTCACTCAGTCATTGTCACGCCCCTTTTTTTTCTCTCCTTTCGGATCGGCCAGGGTGTTTGACATTATTGGGACCACTCATTTCCTTTAGGGATAAGGGATGTGAAAAGTTTGAAGAGTCGCCACCTAAGGATTTTTAAGGTGCGATAGGAAACCTATTAAGGGTCACTAATTGTACAACCAGAGATTGGGTAAGGGCTTGAAATTATTTCAAGGGGAAGGTGTTAGGAACCCCTCAAAGTCCACAACTATGGCTTCCGGCCAAACGAACTTTTTGAATTAAACAAGTAGCAAATAGGCAGTTAAAGCATACACATGTAAACTAATGAAGGTTTGAAAAGATTTACAGTTTAAGCACACATATGTGATAAAAGTTTTAAAATATTCACAATCTAAGTACACATATGTAAAGGATAAGGGAGGTCCTAAGTTGTTTATCCTATAGGATCATATCGATGCAATGCCCGGTAATCACTCCTCAGTGAGGGACTACACGTGGCATTAGCGCACTGGTCATCATATTCCTTTCTACCTTTTATCCCACCCCATTAGCGATTATTAAGCGAGTTTTATTTAACGAACTCTAAGCGTGCTATTACCCGTCCCTTTATTGTGGTCCTGGAGGAATTTAGGACCTCTAGATACAGGCAGTTCTATACAAACCCCTAAGGTTTTAAAAGGGTAAAATTCTAGGCGACAGGAATGATTAAGTAGGACTAGCAAATAAGTACAGGAAGACAGTTAAAAGCTCAATTTCACCTCCACATGTAATGCACATAACCAGCACGTCACAAACACAAACAAGAAGTAGCTTATTAGACAAAATCCTAAGCAGGATATCTAAGCGAAGGCTAAAGCACAGAAATACATGACACTGTTTTTTACAAACTCAAGAACGAGGCCCCAATCAGTTGCCTATTGATTCTTAAACTTGTGAGTCCTTAAGCAATAACACAACCAAAAACAGTTTTCCAGTTTATAGAGGTTGATACTTAAGGATTGCCTAGGCATGGAATTGTGCAATTAACAATAACCAGAGTTATTAAACAGTTTAGTCGCTGTTATTTTCCAAAAAATATGTTGTTTTATGAATCTGAGAATGCAGAGATTATTACCAGTTTTATTTTTTGAACAGGATAATTATACGTGAGACTATTTTATACCTTTTCATGAATACATAATTTAAACTAGGCGCCTTAAAGAAACAGAGTCCTAGAGCATGGTATCTAATATGCACATACAAATGGTTGAATTGTTAAGACATACCCTCAAAATGCACAGAGTTCCTAAGGCAGGTTTTCTAAATGCGCATAAGAGTTACAGAATCGTTAAAGCATGATTTTAAAATGCACACATGAGCAACAACTTTTCTTTACATTACTTATCCTAGGAGAAGGATCTCTAAGTGATAAACATAACATAGATTAGGGACATGTTGCACGTTAAAGTAGTAAACATGAAAGTCTTAAAGACATGGTATCTAATGCATGTTTGGCATGGTTTGAATGAATATGTTGGTCGTAAAACATGGATTCTAATGCAAATATAAATAATATAACACCTATGACATGCTTTCTACCCCAATGATATTAATAGGATTATATAGCTACCCTCCCGATTTCACTAACCATCCCCAATATTCATTTACAAATAATTATTACAAACCAGTTGAATAAATTACATGAATACAAAAAATAGAAGTTAAACTATAGGGAGCCTGAAGCAGGCCCAAGTGTATCATGAAGATACCAGATCTTCCATAAGCTCAAATGCCAAGTTTATAGCAAGTCCCATGTCCAGGTGTGTTAGAGTTCCCTAAGGACCTCAAGGATCCCGCGCAGTTCACACACCCAGAGTTTCATAACCAGAACTGAGTAAGCGTAGCGTGGAAAGGCCAACTCCAGTGCATCAGAGTTCAGAGGGATCTCACAGGGATCCCAAAGCAGTCACACATTGGAGGGGCAGAACCTAAGAATAGAGTGAGAGTGCTTGACATAGTTTTGAAAGACTTTTGGTATAAAAAATAGTATTGAAAAAAAAGGACTCACTTAAGTAAAGAGCAGACAAACATAAATAGAGCAGAGTCAGGCTGGGACATGCTATAAAGGGAATAAACAAGTTCATAAACATGCTGATCCTAAGTTGAATTAAGGCAGAATTAATATGCAAAGTGAAAACATACTAACTGCATGTTGAGAAGTTTCAGAATATCAGTAAATGACAGCCGTAAGAAAACACATAGATGTTTGAAGCTTGGATTTAACTCAGAACATACCAGTTGAGGAGAGTAAACACAAAGTGAAGAGCAGTAGAATGCAATAGCTAGCCTTGGCTTATAGCCGGTTAGTTTAGTAATAATAGCAAGTAACATGAGAGAGAGAGAGAGAGAGAGGGAGAGAGAGAGAGAGCAGAAAGCTTTAAGTGTGAGAAAGAGTTATGAACTAATGTGTTCGTGTGAAGTAGACTGTCTAATGAGAGTAGAAGAGAGCATATATATAGTAGTTTGAAATCTAGGTAAATAAAGGTAAGAATTAGATTGTTCAGTAATTATAGAACTCAGAATCAATTAAAATAAAATCAGTCCAAGTCTTCCTTTAATTAAGGGAGTCATTTCAAACGGTAAAGGACATTGAACAAGTTAAGGAAAGAAATCACATAGCTGGAGTATAACAATTAAGGAAAGGATTGAAACACTGTAGGTACAAAATAAGTAGTTTGGTCTAGATACCGAGGGGTTTAATTAATGAAGCAATGGTAAGAATCAGTAAATAATATAATCAATAAGGCAAGCAATAATTTAACAGTCATGAAAATAAGGGAAATAACCCGAAATAGGCATATGAGTATCCACACAGGAAATCAGGGATTCAAAGAATCAAAGTAATACTAATTCTAAGGGAAATATTATAAACTTTCGTAAATAAACAAATAAACCCAAGTACAAACAGAATAAATCGGAAAATATGAAACTCTAATGGACATATTAGGGTAAAATAAAATTAATTGAAGCAGAACCCAAGAGAATCAAACACATTGACAAATCGAATGAACATTTTAGCAAGATCGAACTCAAAAACCAATACTAAAGCCAAAAAATGAGGGGTTTTCACATAACTAGTTAGGTTAAGAGAGAACTTTTATAAAAATCGTTAAACATAATAAGAATCACAGAATAACACTTAAAATCAGAGAAAGGCATTTTGAATAGAAGTTTTAGAAACCCTATTTATTAAGATGGAGAGACGTTTCAAAAATCAGAAAAGTTTTCAAAGAAAACAAGTAAAATAGCTCAAATATTCTCAGATCCGTTACGAATCTAAATAGCTAAGAGGTGAAGTTAGGGTTTTAAGAGATATAACATAGAGATAGTGAGAGACCGGCTTAGAAACCGTAGGTCTAACAAGAAAACAGGAAGATCTTACTCAGTCGAGCAATGGTGGCCTGAGAATGGTGAGAACATACCATGGGATGTGAGTGAACAACCATTGGTCGCTTGAGGACCTCGAGACAGCAAGAATCCAGTCATGGGGATTAGGGTTAGAGCAGAGGGAGCTTGAGAGATAATGAGAGAATGAAAGGTTTGGGGGGTATAGGTGTAAGGTTAATTAAGGAAAGAATAGATCCGGGTCGTTGATCAAAATTGATCAACGACCGAGATTTAATCAGCATTGGGTCGGGTAGGTAGGGGTTTGGGCCTGGGTCTTTGGTCTGGACTAATTAAGTGTTTGGGCTGGTTTAGTAAGGGGTTGGTTGGTTAATTTAGGCTAAAATTGACAAAGAAATTGGCTATTTGTTAAATGCCCGAATTGAATTAGTCAAAAATAATTTATAACATAATTACTAATTATAAATAAAAATTGATTCTATGCATGGAATAATTTAAAAATGATTATTTGGTATTCAAAAACATAAATGACTAATTTTTGGTAGAAAATAGTACAAAATTATATGCATGGGCTATAATTGCAATGTTATTGCAATTGTAGCCAAAATGTGCCAATTTGGTTATTTATGGAATAATTTTGGTCTTAATAGGACTATAAATAATAAATTAAATCAAGAAATATTTTTGAAATCATTTGATGCAATTTTGTAATTATTTATTAGAAATAAAATACTGGACAAATTAATAAAAATGTAGAAACAATTATGGAAAAATACCAATTGCTATGATTTTGTAGGTATATATGAAATTTTAAAAATATTTTAGAAAAAATTAGGTATCAACAACTGTCCCTCTTTACCCGGAAAGGATGAAAGAGTTTTCGGGTAAAGATATGATGGTCGATTTTGACCGAGCGAAACCGTTTGAGGGATTTAGGCCGCACTCTGGCTCCTGAGCTGCCTACATATCCCTGATTTTACAAGAATCAGGTCGTATGTAGTTCCGGATTCATCGGCGATATGTAACGATGAAGTCATTGCAAGAATGGACGCAATATCTAGGGAATGAGCGAATGAACGGTTTACGAAGGGAGATCTGGTTTGATATAGTTGAGGGAACTGGAGCGGGATCTCTCCTGCTGGGATAGAAGTTGCTTGTCGGGTCACCTACAAATAAGAGTACTGCAAGCATATATTTTGCATAAATTTAAACATGATGCAAGTTCACTTTGGACTATGAAATTTGTCTTCGGACGGTTAGGGATGACGTCCTCAGACCATGATGTCCTGGGCCATGAATCGTTTGATTAGAGATTCGCATTCCATGAAATGATGTTCTCGGGCCATGAAGATGGCGCCTCCGAACTAATGACGCCTTTGAATAATGATATGCAAATTTGAGAGGGATCCTCAGGCCATGACATGGTGTCTTCCGGCCATGAGGATGATGCCGTTAGACTATGGCACCCTTGGGCAGGTTGGCGATATTTCAGCCCATGATATGCGATAATATGATGTGACAAGGCCTAGTCTTGCAAATTGGAGGGAAAATCTTAGCCCGAAAAAGGATCAAAGTAGATAATACTAGAGAGACAGTGCTTAGTCTCGGTGAAAAGTAAATTGTAGGCAGAGCTTAGCCTCATGTGGAGATTGAGCTTAGTCTTGTGCAGAGGAAGGCAGAGATTAGCCTTGTGCAGAGGAAGGCAGAGATTAGCCTTATGTAGGAAGGCAGAGATTGGACTTATGCAGAGGAAGATAGAGATTAACCTTATGTAGAGGAAAGCAGAGATTAGCCTTATGCAGAGGAAGGCAGAGATAAGCCTTATGCAGTGGAAGGCAGAGATTATCCTTATGCAGAGGAAGGCAGAGATTAGCCTTATGCAGAGGAAGGCAAAGATTAGCCTTATGCAGGGGAATGCATAGATTAGCCTTATGCAGGGGAAGGCAGAGATCAACCTTATGCAGAGTGGAGGTAGAGATTAACCTCATGCAAGGGAAGGAAGAATTTAGCCTTATGCAAGATGAAGGAAGAGATTAGCCTTATGTGGAAAAATAAACAACGAATAGTAGCATAATTTCTTAGCTGGTAAAGATTTTGACATTGTGATAGTTTCGAGAATTGTGAATACGAAGCATGCTTATCCCTTGTGCTGATAGCGAATTTCGGCAATTGCAACTGTTTTAGAATTATGACCTCGAAACATGTTTATTCTTTGTTCCTACATCAAAAGAAAGATCGTGAGTTATGTAGATGGGAAGGTTGATTCGTGTTCCTACTGGATTTGCTTGACCCGTCCTGCTTGGTCTAATGATCCTGTTCAAATCATCAGGGTAGCGTTTGCTAAACAGATCTAGTTTATAAGAAAGCATGCATGATTTTATAAAGACATATTAAAAATATATTTTAAGGAATCTAGATGAACTAACGACTGTGGAACGGTCCGGGACATTGCAACCTCTCATGCTACAGAATTTTGAGGGTCCTCCAAAAAATTCTGCCCTGGTTAGATGGGTTGACGTCTCTGCCTGTTGCACATGCTACGATCAACTGAACTTGCTTCAGAATTTTGAGGGCCCTCTTATAAATTCTGCCCCAGTTTCCAATTGCAGGGGAAAATAAGATTTTTATTGAGTTGTGACCGAACCCATAGGGCTGCCTACGTATCCCCTCTTAAATGGGAATCGGGTCAGGCGTAGTTAAATTTACATCATTTGAGAAAAGCATAAAGAGTTACACATAGTATTGCTTGACTGCATTTTGATTGGGTTTGGCCAGACTTCTCCGTCCATTTCTGCAAGTATAAGAGCTCCTCATGTCAACACTCGGTGAACCATATACTGACCTTGCCAGTTGGGAGAGAATTTCCCCTTGGCTTCATCTTGATGTGGGAAGATCTTCTTTAACACCAGTTGCCCCGGTGTGAACTATCTTGTCTTGACTCTTTTGTTGAAGGCTTTGGACATCCTGTTCTGGTAAAGTTTCCCATGACACACTGCATTCATAATTTTCCCATCTATGAGGGCTAGTTGCTCGTAACGGCTTCTTATCCATCCTGTATCACTGAGCTCAGCTTCTTGTATGATTCTTAATGGAGGAATCTCCACTTCAGCAGGAATAACAACTTTTATACCATAAACCGGTAAGTAAGGAGTTGCCCTAGTTGATGTACGAATTGTGGTGCGGTATCCCAATAAGTAAAATGATAGCTTTTCGTGCCATTGCTTGTGCTTTTCTATCATCTTTATCAATATCTTCTTGATGTTCTTATTGGCGGCTTCTACAACTCCATTCATCTGAGGTCTATAGGCTGTAGAATTCATGTGCTTGATTTTGAAAATCTCGCACATGGCTTTCATCAGATCACTGTTGAGGTCTGAACCGTTGTCGGTGATGATTGATTCTGGAACTCCAAATCAAAAAATAATACGTTCGCGGACCAACTCTGCCATGACTTTCTTAGTCACTGCTATGTAAGATGCTGCTTCGACCCATTTGGTGAAGTAATCAACGGCTACCAAGATGAACCTGTTCCCATTTGAGGCAGTAGGTTCGATCGGTCCAATGACATCCATTCCCCAGGCAGCGAACGACCACGGTGAGCTTGTTGCATTGAGATCATTTGGGGGTACCCTTATCATATATGCATGTACCTGATTGGTAGCATTTTCGGACATACTGGATGCAGTCCGTTTCCTTGGTCATCCAGAAATAACCGGCTATGAGTATCTTCTTGGCCAAGACAAAACCATTCATATGTGGGCCGCAGGTCCTACCATGTATCTCTACAAATAGTTTGGAGGCTTCCTTTGGATTGACACATCTCAGTAATCCCAAATTGGGAGTTCTCCTGTACAGGGTTCCTCTGTTGTGAAAGAAACTATTGGACAATCTCTGAAGCGTGCGTTTCTGGGTATGATTTGCATGCTCTGGGTACTCTCCCTTTGCCAAGTATTCCTTGATATCGTGGAACCATGGTTTTTCGTCTGCTTCTTCTTCAACATGGGCACAATATGCTGGCTGGCTATGGATTTATACTGGAATATGATCGATGAAGTTCTTATCTGGGTGCTGTATCATGGATGATAGAGTGTCATGTGCATCAGCAAACTCGTTCAGAATTCTGGGGACGTGCCAAAATTCGGTCTTTGTGAACCTGTTTCTCAATTCCTGCACATGGTGCAGATATGGAAGTATCTTGGAATTCTTGGTAGCCCATTCTCCTTGTACTTGGTGTATAAGCAAATCCGAGTCACCAATTACCAGTAGATCCTGCACATTCATGTCGATGGCCATGTTGAGCCCTAGTATGCAAGCTTCGTATTCTGCCATATTGTTGGTGCAGGGGAATCTGAGTTTGGCAGATACCGGATAATATTGACTAGTTTTTATACTAAAACCACTCCAATGTCAACTCCTTTAAAATTCGCCTCTCCGTCAAAGAACATCTTCCAACTGTCATAGGATTCGACAATATCTTCTCCTATGAACAATACTTCCTCATCAAGAAATTACATTTTCAGGGGTTTGTATTCTCCTCCCACAGGATTCTCAGCAAGATGATCTGTCAATGCCTGCCTCTTGACTGCTTTCTGAGTCACATAGACGATGTCGAATTCACTTAGCAGGATTTTCCACTTAGCCATCTTGCCAGTGGGCATGGGTTTCTGAATGATATACTTCAAGGGATCCATTCTTGATATGAGATATGTTATGTAGGCACAGAAGTAGTGCCTCAGCTTCTGGGCTACCCAAGTTAGAGAACAACAGGTACGTTCCAGTAGAGAATACCGCGCCTCGTATGGAGTGAACTTCTTAGTCAGATAATAGATAGCTTGCTCCTTTCTTCTTGTCTAATCATGCTACCCCAGAACGCAGCCGAAAGCTCCATCTAGTACTGCAACGTAGAGTAATAAGGGTCTGCCTGGCTCTGGCGGGACCAAGACTGGTGGTGTTGATACGTACTCCTTGATTCTGTCGAAGGACTTTTGACAATCTTCTGTCCATTTGGTCGCAAAATCTTTCTTTAACATCTTGAAGATTGGTTCACATATGACCGTGGACCTGGCTATGAACCGGCTGATGTAGTTAAGTCATCCTAGAAAACTCATTACATCCTTCTTATTTCTTGGTGGTGGCAACTCCTGGATGGCCTTGACCTTTGATGGATCTAACTCTATTCCTCGGCGGCTGACGATGAACCAAGAAGTTTTCCGGCAGGAACTTCGAATGCACATTTTCGAGATTTAATTTCAGGTTGTATTTCCGTAATATGTTGAAGAACTTCCTCAGATCTTCTATATGGTCGGTGGCTTACTTCGACTTGATGATGACGCCGTCCACGTATACCTCGATCTCTTTATGTATCATGTCATAGAAGATAGTAGTCATAGCTCTCATGTAAGTGTCCCTAACATTCTTTAAGCCGAATGGCATCATCTTGTAGTAGTATACCCCCCCCCCCCCACTGCGAAATGAAAGCCG
>ML286768.1:38935-60137 GCA_005239495.1 Nicotiana undulata
CTTTGTAGTAGTTTCCCCCCCCCCCCCACTGCGTAATGAAAGCCGTTTTCTCAATGTCTTCTTCATCCATCCAAATCTGATGGTAACCGGTAAAACAATCCACAAATGACTAAAGTTCATGCTTGGCACAATTGTCAATCAGGATGTGTATGTTTGGAAGAGGGAAATAATCCTTCGGACTGGCCCGATTGAGATCCCGGTAGTCGACACAAACCCTAATTTGTTGTCACTGGCACGATGTTGGCTAACCATGTTGGGTAGTCAACCACCTTGAGGACCTTGGCGTTGATCTGTTTGGTAACTTCCTCCTTGATTTCCAGACTCATATCAGGTTTGAACTTCCGGAGTTTTTTCTTTACTGGCAGACACATTGGATTGGTTGGAAACTTGTGAGCCACAATGGATGTACTTAGACCAGTCATATCATCGTACGACCATGCGAATATGTCTTCATACTCTTTTAAGAATTGTGTGTATTCTTCCTTCTCAGACGGCGACAAGGATGTTGATACGTGTTTCTTTGACAACCTCTGAATCTCCCAGGTTGACTACCTCAGTTTCGTTCAGATTGGACTTAGGTTTGTTCTCAAAATCCTCTACTTCTCTGACAATTTCATCGGGTATGACATCTTCTTCTTCTGAATCACTATCCTTTTGTCACGTTATCTCATTGCGTGTCACAGTCATTGCTTAGTCAAGACAGGAAATAGTAATGATGTGTAGATAAAAGTAATGAGAGAAAAACGATAATAAATAAATATCGATTCATCGAAACGTAAAAGCAGTTTTCAAATGTTTTGGAACATTAGAGATTTTTATTGAAAACATAGAAATGCGAAAAGGAGATCATTAACAAAAAAATGAAATAAACAATGCTTGTTCAGTCTTGGTACCCCGGGACTCGTCGGGCTCTGGATGGTCTGACAGTCCAATTCTTGAGGAATGATCCCTTGATCAAAGCTTGGATGGTACGTCCTTCCTCCTCCTCCTCAACAATAACACAACAATCTATGTCCTCATCTTCCAGGAATAGATTCTTCAAGGCTGGCAATGTTTCTTCTTCTTCTGACCCCCGTATGATGTCAGCTTGCTGGAAAGTTTGTTCCAAGTGTGGTATAGGCTGCTCCAATGGATAGTAGGGACCGTGCCATGGTGGTGATCAGTCGTTGTACTCTAGCCAAGTGTATTGATAACCCATGCCAAAGGTAGTGTCGTGGCACTTTAGCTGTATCGGTTTGGAGATCCCTTGAAGAGATATGCCGAGTCCTTTGTCATGATCGTATCTGCTCCAGTTCAATATACTCTCGATCTTACTATCCCACCACTTATCCTTGTTTATTGTATTTACTTTCTCGATATGGTGGTAGGTTTCTCCACCCAGCCTTCTTCTACCTTTAACCACCGGGATAGTCTGGCGGTTGTAGATGGGGTTGCTCCCGTCTCCGTGGATGATTACCTCCTGGTGATTCCACTCAAATTTCACCTCCTGATGCAATGTCGATTCCACGGCCCCAGCGACATGTATCCATGATCGTCCTAATAAAAAATTATAGGATGCAGATATATCTATCACCTGAAATTCAACCTCGAACCACGTAGGCCCCATCTGTAGACAAAGACTGATTTCTCCAATGGTGGACGTCTGAGAGCCATCAAAAGCCTTATAATCATGGACCCTTCTCGTATCTCGTACAATCCCTTGCCAAATCTCTTGAGTGTTGTCAATGGGCAAATAATGAGGTTGTATCCTCCGTCGATTAGAACCCTGGTAATGAAATAATCCTCACATTGCACGATGATGTGCAATGCCTTTTTGTGACTTAACCCTTCAGGTGGTAGTTCGTCCTCGTGGAAAGTGATCTTGTGACTCTCCAACACCTACCCAACCATGTTGGCCACTTCTCCACTGGTGATATTATTAGGAACATAAGCTTCATTCATCACTTTCATCAAAGCATTCATGTGCGCTTCCGAGTTCTGCAGCAATGATAGGATGGATATTTGGGCCGGAATTTTGTTCAGTTGATCTATGACTGAGTATTCTTTAGCTTGCACCTTTCTCCAAAGATCATCCAGACATGTTTCAATGATGGGCGGTCCTGGTCATCCCCTGTGTAGCAACAAATTCTTCTATTTTGACATTTCCCTTCCTTATAACCTCAGCTATGTAACCCCCAGTGTACAACATTACTGCTAAAAAACAATGTAGTTGACACTACCACTGTGATGGGTGCGGCGACCTTCACTTAAAATTGTATAGGAGTCAGTGCAGGTGGTGTTATTTCAACGTCGAAAGGTGCTGGCGTGTCTGTAGGTGGTGCTGTCTCAAACTCAAATGGGACTGATGTGGTTACCTCAATGTCTCCTGACGGCTGAATCTACACTATGATGGGATTGAGAGTAACTGCTGGCTTCTTGGGGTCATCATCTTCTTTGATCAACCCGATTGACCCCTCTACGTCCCATTCCTCCTCTATCTCTATCATGATGACGCCTCCACCCCTATGGTCTGGGAGAGGATTATTGCAAACATTAGGAGTAGTTTCCTTATCCTGGATGACATTGTTATCAATCAGAGACTGGATCTTATCTTTCAGCGAGCAGCATTCATCAATTGTATGTCCCTTCATGCGTAAATGTTATGCACAGGTTTTGTTTAGATTAACCCATTGGGATGGATTTGTGTGGTTACAGCACGGATACGAGTGACATAACCAGCATCTTTTAGCCTTTCATACAGCTGGTCAATGGGCTCGGCGATGACGGTGTATTGCTTGGGTTGCCAGCGGTCAAAGTTGGGTTGAGATCTTGGGAAATTTTGGCGAACTAGAGGTGATTGGTATTGAGAAGGTTTGCAATTGTATGTATGATAAACAGTGGCTGGTTGGGAATATCTGGGAGATGTGGGTTGATAAGTAGGTGGAGGTGACGGTTGATATGTTGGTGGAGGTGTTGGCTAATATGTAGGTGGAGGTGCTGGCTGATATGTAGGTGGAGGTTCTTAGTGTGTGAGTGGAGAGGTTCGATATGTCAATGGAGATTTGGGTCCCTGTGCAACCATTACCGCACCTACGTTTTTCTTCTTAGATATTCCACCAGACTGCAAGGCTTTGTTGGTATCTTGTAACGCCTCGAAATTAGTGACCATTCCACTCTTATTACCTTCTTCAATTCTCTCGCCCAGCTTGATGATGTCAGAGAACTTGTGATTTTCAATCACCATCAGCCTGTCATAATATTGTAGGTCCTGTGCCCTGACGAAGAAGTTGTTCATTTGCTCTTCGTCTAGTGCAGGCCTGACCTTAGCTGCTTCATTCCTCCAACGAGTGGCATACTCGTGAAAGGTTTATGTGGGCTTCTTCTTGAGATTCTTGATATAAAACACGTCTGGTGCATTTTCCGTGTTAAACTTGAACCGGTACATGAAATCTGATGCCATGCTCACCCAATTGGACCACTACTTAGGGTCCTAGCTGATGTACCAATACAAAGCATCCCCTGTAAGGCTTCTCATGAACAACTTCATTTGGATTTTCTCATCTTTTCCAACTCCAACCATCTTGTCGCAATAGGTCCTCCGATGGACCCTGGGATCACCAGTACCATCAAACATTTCAAACTTGGGAGGTTTGTAACCCTTCGGTAGTTCCACATCAGGCTGTATGCAGAGATCTTCATAATTTAGTCCTTCAATTCCCTTACCTCCTTCAACGCCTTGAACTCGACTAGTCAGTTTCTTGAGTTCTTCGGCCAAATTCTTGATAAGCATATCCTTCTCACTGCATTTAGGTGTGTGGCGAAATGGTTGGGTAGAGTGAGGTAGAGTCTCCACGTATATGGGGTTGTTCTGATGGCCTTGTGCCTGAGCATAGAGGTGGCCGTTGGTGGAATTTTGTGGTTCAGGGATGATTGGTGGGGTGTTTCTCGGAACGTGGCAAGCGTTTTGTTGGTACTGTGGCGGGATGGTTTGATTTTGCGGTGAGGTTTTATAGTGGTGAGTTGCAGGAGGATTATGTTTGTTTGGGGTATTCTGAGGTGGAACGGGGTTGTGAGTGTTTGGGGGATTGACATATGGAACACTAAGTGAGAAGGACAAATTTGTGAAGTTCCGAACATGTTCAAGCTCCCCTTGAAGTTTCAGCAACCTTTGTTCAAGTTGCGACGCAACATCATTCTGAACCTGAGTACTCCTACTGTCTGAAGCTTCGGTATGTTAAGCCGATGTTGAGTTTTCCTTTATGATATTAGTCAAGTCTTCCATCTTGCCTTTGCCTTTAGGTGGACTAGGAGGAGGAGAAGGTGGAGGGCCCCTGGATGATGCAAGACTGCACGAACCAACCTTTGGGGAGGGGAATAAACAAAAGAAAGTAAAATAAAACAAAAAGGTAGCCAAGTTAGTGAGGATTATGACTAAAGTATTTGCGGTATTTGAACACATATTGCAAAATTGTAAACGTGTCCTAATTTGGGGTGCCTCGTTGTGCCCGAGGTAGGCCTAGCGACAAGTTGATTTGGAGAACTTAGATTCCAAAATGCCTCATTTCATTAATGTAAAATGGATGAATCCCAAAAACGATACTAGAATAGTAAAGATAATCCATTAGTGGAACTTGGCCTTATTACATTTATGAACGCAAGAAAGGTAAACCTAGACTACTTGGTCCTAGAAGGACCTTCCCCAAATTCGATATTCTTAAGTCCATCGAACAAATTTCCAAGCTCGCGCAGCCGCAGCAGCATGTATGACCTAGCCAAGTGTCCTCCTTCATTCCCCTTGGCGTTTTGGAAATTATCGATCCTCTTGATGACTTTGCCCTCTAACTCCACTATACCTCGCTCCAAGTATTCCAGCTTCCTATTGGAAAGGATAGCCATCTCCTTCCACTCTTCGATCAGCCTTTTGCTGGTCTCATGTATTTCATGATGTTCATTCTCAGAATTTGAACCCTTTTGCGCAGTCGGTTGTACATGACCTGAGCTTCCGCATCCTCATCTATGATTCAATTGCCTCTGTAGATTTTGGGCCTCACTATCCCATCCAAGTTGTTTTCCAGCCATGCCAGGTAGAAAGGTGCACACCCAGCAAGGTACCTGTCAGGCTCGATAGTATTCTTCTCAAGGATGATTTTGCAGTGCCACATGTGTTGAACTTGGCACATGTAGGGAACGTCGTCGTCCTTGAAATCAGCTCTGAAGTGACCCATCTTGGCGACCCTCGACACAACTTGCTTTCTTCCTATCTGCCTCATGACCTTGAGAGGAACATAAGGATATATACCTCTCAACCCCATCAACACTAAGTTCGGTGCATCCCTGGACCTGATGATAAATTCGTCCGTGGGGAACCACTCGAACATCCATTGTACCTGTTTTTTTGTTAGAGTATCAAAGAATTCTACCCACACCATAGCAATCTTTGGCTGAGAAAACCTGTCTGGAATATATTTCACCCGCTTGGGGTGATGGAAAGAAATGTGGTCATTCCAAGCCCTTCGCGAAAACTCTTGGTGATATTGGCCCTTTTGAAGATGTTCTAAAAGCCATAGCTGCAGTAATAGGTTGCAACCCTCAAAATGTTTAGCTCTTCTTTGGCAATGCTCCAAGGCTCGGTATATATCAGTTAGGATCATAGGGACAATGTTGAAGGTATGCCCGTCGATCCCTTCCATCAAGGACTTGTTTACCATGGCTAGCCGGGTGTGGATCCTTTCCTTTTTTGTTGGAAACACAATCAATCTCAGAAAGAAAACAATGAATACAAATACTC
This sequence comes from Nicotiana undulata, assembly GCA_005239495.1. Lineage (NCBI taxonomy): Eukaryota > Viridiplantae > Streptophyta > Magnoliopsida > Solanales > Solanaceae > Nicotiana > Nicotiana undulata. The sequence continues at coordinate 44,703 of ML286768.1, forward strand.
TACGGTGGATAATGACCCAGAGATGTAATGGCAAACTCGTCATGATAGGTACGGTATGATTTGTTGTGACCGTATCTCTCATACAAGTACTCGAAGGGTATGTATGATTGTTTCAGACACTCCAACTTAGCGTTCTTCTTCAACCCCATCATTTTCAAGAAACCTCTACCCGTGTGATTCTCCGGTACCAACACCCCAGGGGTCTCCCAAACCAGTCCAGCTAGTCCCCCTATCTCTTCTAACAGCGGTGTCATCTCGATATTCCCGAAGCGGAATACTGCTCTTTCACTATCCCAAAATAAAGTAGCGGCCTCAATCAACATGTTGTTTGATTGGATGTCCAAGAGATACGTAGATTGCCCAGATACTTCTTAACGTGTTTCTTATCACTGGAGGAAAGGTCTTCCCACAAGTTCAGGAGCATTGGAGGGATATTGTTCACCATACCAAATTTGGGGATCTCGTGCCTCATTTTATGCAAGACAAAAATAGTTAGGCCCTTACCCCCGCCAGACTCGACTATTTATACATTTATGATTAGCATAAAGGCATTTAGTTCTCCAAATAAATGCACAGAACGTGATCGCATCCGTTGGGATTGTGAAAACCCCGGTGAACTTTTGACAAGGTTGTCTTAAAGGGTTATTGTGCGGAAGACACATTAACCCGGCTAGGTTTGACCATGATGCATGAACATTAAAAAACTCAAGGGGAAAGGCACGGAACCATCGACTGCACCGCTGATCGACTGGTTTTACCGCAAATAAGCCTTTCCGAATTTAGAGGGTGATATAAATAGGAAAAGCGCAATCACTCATCAAACGTTTCTATAGGATTTGTATAGGCACGAGTGGAGTATGATGTCGAGTATGATTATGCAGCAATAAATCAGCGATAGAAATCATGTTATAATGTATTTCCACATTATGAAAGCGGTAAATACAACAGTTATAATTTAAAGCAGTTACAAAGGAAAACAAAGAAACATGTCAGTTTTGTTTTTGGAAAATAAAAAATACTTAAAAGAAATAGACAATTAATTGCACATAAGGGGGAAAGGGAAAGGGTGCAAGTATTAACAAGGTAAAGATACAAATTCACAAAGAAGTTTGAAATGGTAAAAGCCTAAGGTCCCTAGCAGAGTCGTCATGCTGTCGCGCCCCCTTTTTTTCTCTCCTTTCGGATCGGCCATCGTGTTTGACATTATCAGGACAACTCATTTACTTTAGGGATAAGGTATGTAATGAGTTTGAAGAGTCGCCACCTAACGATTTTTAAGGTGCGTTATGGCACCAATTAATGGTCACTAATTGTACAACCAGAGATTGGGTAAGGGCTTGAAATTATTTCAAGGGGAAGGTGTTACGAACCCCTCAAAGTCCACAACTGCGGTTCCCGACCAAACGAACTTTGTGAATTAAACAAGTAGCAAATAGGCAGTTAAAGCATACACATGTAAACTAATAAAGGTTTGAAAATATTTACAGTCTAAGCACACATATGTGATAAAAGTTTTAAAAGAGTCACAATCTAAGCACACATATGTAAAGGATATGGGAGATCCTAAGTTGTTTATCCTATGTACCAGATCGATGCAATGCCCGGTAATCACTCCTCAGCCAGGGGCTACACGTGGCATTAGCGCACCGGTCATCATATTTTTTTCTACCCTTTATCACACCTCCTTAGCGGTTATTAAGCGGGTTTTATTTAACGAACTCTAAGCGTGCTATTACCCGTCCCTTTATAGTGGTCCTGGAGGAATTTAGGACCTCTAGATACAGGCAGTTCTATACAAAACCCTAAGGTTTTAAAAGGGTAAAATTCTAGGCTACAGGAATGATTAAGTAGGACTAGCAAATAAGTACAGGAAGACAGTTAAAAGCTCAATTTCACCTCCACATGTAATGCACATAACCAGCACGTCACAAACACAAACAAGAAGTAGCTTATTAGACAAAATCCTAAGCAGGATATCTAAGCGAAGGCTAAAGCACAGAAATACATGACACTGTTTTTTACAAACTCAAGAACGAGGCCCCAATCAGTTGCCTATTGATTCTTAAACTTGTGAGTCCTTAAGCAATAACACAACCAAAAACAGTTTTCCAGTTTATAGAGGTTGATACTTAAGGATTGCCTAGGCGTGGAATTGTGCAATTAACAATAACCAGAGTTATTAAACAGTTTAGTCGCTGTTATTTTCTAAAAAACATGTTGTTTTATGAATCTGAGAATGCAGAGATTATTATCAGTTTTATTTTTTGAACAGGATAATTATACGTGAGACTATTTTATACCTTTTCATGAATCAGTAATTTAAACTAGGCGTTTTAAACAAACAGAGTGTTAGATCATGGTATCTAATATGCACATACAAATGGTTGAATTGTTAAGACATACCCTCAAAATGCACAGAGTTCCTAAGGCAGGTTTTCTAAATGCGCATAAGAGTTACAGAATCGTTAAAGCATGATTTTAAAATGCACACATGAGCAACAACTTTTCTTTACATTACTTATCCTAGGAGAAGGATCTCTAAGTGATAAACATAACATAGATTAGGGACATGTTGCACGTTAAAGTAGTAAACATGAAAGTCTTAAAGACATGGTATCTAATGCATGTTTGGCATGGTTTGAATGAATATGTTGGTCCTAAAACATGGATTCTAATGCAAATATAAATAATATAACACCTATGACATGCTTTCTACCCCAATGATATTAATAGGATTATATAGCTACCCTCCCGATTTCACTAACCATCCCCAATATTCATTTACAAATAATTATTACAAACCAGTTGAATAAATTACATGAATACAAACAATAGAAGTTAAACTATAGGGAGCCTGAAGCATGCCCAAGTGTATCCTAAAGATACCAGATCTTCCATAACCTCAAATGCCAAGTTTAGAGCTAGTCCCATGTCCGGGTGTGTCAGCGTTTCCTAAGGACCTCAAGGAGTCCGGGCAGTGCACACACCAAGAGTTTCATAACCAGAACTGAGTAAGTGCAGTGTGGAAAGGCCAACTCCAGTGCGTCAGAGTTCAGAGGGATCTCACAGGGATCCCAAAGAAGTCACACACTGGAGGGGCATAAACCGAAGGACCTAAGAATAAAGTGAGAGTGGTTGACATAGTTTTGAAAGACTTTTGGTATAAAAACAGTATTGAAAAAAAAGGACTCACTTAAGTAAAGAAGTCTTATAAACATAGGAGTTGCTTCGTAGTAAAATAAGTTAAGTAAGAACAGTGTACACTTGAGGAATCAAACAGAACAATAGAAGGAACTCAAAGCAAAACGAATCAACAACATGATACACCCAGGGGTATTGGGGATTGGGTACATATACAACACACAAAGTGGATACGTAACAAACATAAGCATAGAAGTCTCTTAAGAGTTCATGGAATTAGGGGATAGCTAATAATACAAAACATGGCATAGGTATATGAATTTCAGAACTGACAATTGGGACATAGTTACACTTAAATAGAATTAAGCATAGAATCAGCCACCCTAGGGTAACAAATTGCTTTGCAAAGAAAAGTTCATACTAGAAACCAAACAAACATAAATAGAGCAGAGTCAGGCTGGGACATGCTATAAAGGGAATAAACAAGTACATAAACATGTTGATCCTAAGTTGAATTAAGGCAGAACTCTTATGCTAAGTGAAAACATACTAATTACATGTTGAGAAGTTTCAGAATATCAGTAAATGACAGCCGTAAGAAAACACATAGATGTTTGAAGCATGGATTTAAATAAGAACATACCAGTTGAGGAGAGTAAACACAAAGTGAAGGGTAGTAGAATGCAATAGCTAGCATTGGCTTATAGCCGGTTAGTTTAGTAATATTAGCAAGTAACAAGAGAGAGAGAGAGAGAGAGAGAGAGAGAGAGAGAGAGAGAGAGAGAGAGAGAGAGAGAGAGAGAGAGCAAAAAGCTTTAAGTGTGAGAGAGAGTTATGAACTAATATGTTCGTGTGCAGCAGACTATCTAATGAGAGTTGAAGAGAGCATATATATAATAGTTTGAAAGCTAGCGAATGAACAGTTTAGCAAGAACGAACTTAGAATCCAAGACTAAAGCCAAAAAAATGAGGGGTTTTCCACATAACTAGTTAGGTTAAGATAGAACTTTTATAGAAATCGCTAAACATAATAAGAATCATAGAATAACACTTTAAATCAGAGAAAATCATTTTGAATAGAAGTTTCAGAAACCCTAGTTATGAAGATGGAGAGACGCTTCAAAAATCAGAAACGTTTTCATAGAAAACAAGTAAAATAGCTCAAATATTCTCAGATCCATTACAGATCTAAATAGCTAAGAGATGAAGTTAGGGTTTTAAGAGAGATAAACCAGAGATAGAGAGAGACCGACTTAGAAACCGTAGGTCTAACAAGAAAACATGAAGATCTTACTTAGTCGAGCCATGGTGGCCTGAGAATTGTGAGAACATTCCATGAGGTGTGAGTGGCCAGCCATTGGTCCCTTGAGGACCTCCAGATAGCAATAATTCATTCATGGGGGAGCCGTTGAGGCTGGGAATGGTGGTGAGCCACCATTGTTAACGGCGAGCATGCAACCATCGAATGGGATTGGGGTTAGAGCAGAGGGAGCTTGAAGAGAATGAGAGGGATGACGACGGTGAGGATGAGAGAATGAGGGGTTTGGGGGGTACATGTGTTAGGTTAATTAATGAAAGAACAGATCCGTGCCGTTGATCTAAATTGATCAGCGGCCGAGATTTAATCAGCATTAGGTCGGGTAGGTAGGGGTTTGGGCCTGGGTCTTTGGGCAGAGGAAGATTTAAAATATTTTGGAATAAATTGGGTATCAACAGTCATCAATCTCTCCAGTATCACTCACCGGCTCACAATGTCATGAAACTAGCCTGACAACAATGATATGACGTATCAATAAATAACAATTGAGACTGAGATATGATATGCATGCGTGAATATGACTGAGTACAAATATCAATGAAATCAGTAAAATGGCAGCTAATATGGGTCCCAACAGTATCAATGAAATCAGTGAAATGACAGCAAACGAGCACTATGGGTCCCAACAGTATCGACATAAAGCCTAAACATGATATCTAGCATGGTTGACAGATCATTTACTTTATCACATAGTGAAAACACAAATATCAACAAACTAGGACCACTATATTGTGCCATGGAAGCAATAGAATCCCAATTCACATGGTGCACGCCCACACACCCGTTACTTAGCACTAAGTTTAGAAGAGTTATTTACCTCGAACATGTCAATACCAATGCTGAGCAAGCCAAGCGATGTTCCAAAGATTCCATCACGTGCGTAACGACCTCTGAACGCCTCAAAACTAGCCAAAGCAACTCAAATACATCAAATACAACCCAAGGAAACAATTCCAAATGATAAAGATCGAATCCTTAATCAAAACCCATAACTAGCCAAATATCACACCCGAGCCCCCGCTTTGGAACCCAACCAAACTCATAAATCCGACAACCCATTCAATTATGAGTCCAACCGTACTAGTTTCACTCAAATCCGACTTCAAATCGGTGTTCAAAACTCAAAAATTCATATTATGAAACTTTAGGCCAAAACAACCAATTTTCCTCTTTAAATCCACAATCCAATTGCCAAAATGAAGATAGATTGATGAAATAAGATCAAAACCAAGTGTAGAACACTTACCCCCAATGCTTGTAGTGAAGATTGCTCCAAAATCGCTTCAATCCGCGCTTGGAAATGTAAAAATAAAGAGAAAATTGTGAACCCTTGTATTTAACATTCTGCCCAGCACTTCCGCATCTGCGGACAATGTGTCGCATCTGCGACCACCTTTTCTGCGGTAAATCTTGCGCTTCTGCAAAAATAGCCATGCGCAGCACCCCCCCCCCCCATCTATGGTCTTAAGTCGCTTCTGTGATCATGCTTCTGCACTCATGAACCGCATATGCGGTTGCGCAGGTGCGTCCAAACACATGTGTGCCAAACTCCCTTTCTCGCTTGTATGACCAACTGTCCGCATCTACGCCCATTTTTCCACAGATACGGAAACACCAGAACCAGTAGCCTTGCATTTCAACATGAATGAAAATTGATATGAACCTCGTCCGAAACACACCCGAGCCACTCGGGACCCCGTCTAAATATATTGAAAAGTCCAATAACATAACACGGACTTCCTCGAGGCCTCATAACCCACATAACAATATCTAAACGACGAATCACACCATAAATCGAAATTGATGAACTTTGAACTTTCAATTTCCCAAACCCGTGCCGAAACATATCAAATCATCCCAGAATGAACCCAAATTTTTCACACAAGTGCCAAATGACATGACGAAGCTATTAAAATTCCTGGAACCAAAATCTGAAGTCGATATCCTCAAAGTCAACTTCCGGTCAAACTTAGGAATTTTTCAAACCTTAAAATTTCCAATTTTTTTCACCAACCTAAGCCGAAACCTTTTAGAAACATCCTGATGAAAATACGAGCATACGCTCGAGTCCAAAATCACTACCCGGACCTAATGGAACTATAAAAAATCCGTTCTGGGATCAACTTCACAAAAAGTCAAACTTAGTCAACTCTTTCAACTTAAAGCTTCAACAATGAAATTCATCCTTCCAAACTGATTCCGAATAACCTGAAAACCAAAACCAACGATTCACATAAGTCATAATACATCATACATAACTACTCATTCCCGTAAACTACCGAGCAATGTGCAAATGCTCAAACCGACCGGTCAGATCGTTACATCCACCGCGGCTTAAACATACGTTTGTCCTCGAACTTACCAAGAGGTATTCTCAAAACAATCAAACCGTCGTATAACCTTACCATACACATACCAGGGAGTGATCCCACATCACCCTATCCCATATAGGTCCGATAACACAATCTAATTGAAATTTCTCAATTTAACCTAGCCCATAAACCTTAGAATCCAATTTGTCCAACATCCGGAATTTCTTATAAGACCTGAATCTCGCAACCTACACGTTGTCTAAGTCTGAACAAGTTGTACCAACCTGCATCCATAACCCAAGATACAATCACCGAGGATACCACATGACTTAAATACCCATAGCAAAAAAAAACCCGATCACAGTAAGTGCTCAGAACAATCCTATCCCGGTAATAAACCTCATACTTCACAAAACCTTATTCTAAAACCTTTGTACATTGTCGATAATGAAAGAACACGCAGAAGCTCATAACCATTCATCAAATCAACAAGCTCTGGAGCTCCCTCTCTTTCAACAAGGACTATAGCCAAATTCCTAAGACGACTTCTAATATTATCCTTCCAAATATACCACAATCAAAACCGATAGAACCCATCCTAGATCTAATGGCTACATCTTATCAACTACCAACTATTGTACTGATACGCAACACCAATACTACCCAGAGCCACGAACCGTGCAATCCATGCACCAATAAGAAACAATCCAAATGTACTCATAGCGTAAATGTCTCAATCAAGAGAATCGTCTCGCAAGCTCAACAGGTATCACCATAACGCCATGCTATGAACCTATCACACACCGTAGAACCATCACCCGAATCTAACACAAAGGTTCATACCTCAACATAACTCCGCTGCAATGTGCGACTGCATCCAGACGCTAGTCCATATCATATACCTCGATCCACACTGATCAAAATCAATAACCACGCTAAATTCGACATCCAATGCCCAAAGTGCATTACCATAACCACGGAGAATCAGACGATACAATGCCACACAAAACCCGAAAGAACATAACCATACGCTCTCAATCATGCAATGCCTAATTAGTCATATCGCTCAAATTCCGTTATAAGACTACAATAGAACCGCACCATGTGTGCCTAAAACCAATGAATCACAACTCCTCGTAGCATAAAAGAGTAACTCACGGAAATTTTCAGAACATGAATAAGCTCAGCAACAACTGAATGGTACATCTCTCAACAATAGCATTATAGAGCCAATCAAACCAACTCGGTGTAGAATATACATCCTAATTGGGACTACCAATGGACCCCCCCTAATCAACTTTGGGCACCCACAAATAGATGAATAAACCTTTGTAAACCCACAATGACTAAATCATAACACATACTATCATCTGGCAAGCTTCGGCCATGACTTCACAGTTCACAACCATGAAACAGTCCGCTCCTAAGACCTCCTAGTGTCCAAATCCATAGAACACACGAATCACCATATCTGATCCCAACTCCACCACCATAATATCTAACACATCTATCATACACGATCATCCCTTGACAAATAGTCCTAAATTTCGTCCATACCACATAGAAAAATTGAATGTCAATAGTCGATCAACCAGGAGAGTGTGGTAGTACCAGTGAAGTATCCATAAATCAGCACATTGCCCCTTCTGAAATGTATGCTCTCGTCAAGCCATACCAATTAGTAATATCATTACCTAGTTATCTGAAACCGTCCATGAGGCTTACGTATTTCATGACCTTCCCTTCAAAATTACACTGTGATCTCGCTCACATAAATCTCAATCCCACACAACACACTGCATATACCACACCATCATATGAAAAATACGAGAACTTCATAGTCCACTCCGAATCACAAGCAACTACATACTCAGTTAGCCAAGGACCTTCCCTTTGATTTCATCTAGGAGAAATTCACTACACACTACATGCTCCTTACGCCAGTAGGAAATATACCCCTTAAACCACGGTAAAAACCATTGAGAACTTTCGAAACCCATTTACACATAATCAAGCCATCAAAAATAAATCTCTCTAGCTCCGCCAAGCCATGTAAGTCGCGAAAACCCAAGAGCATTGCCACGAAACACCTATAGAGACTAGCCACGTCCATAAATACCCAAAGAACCGATCATACCCATTATAGTGCTGATCCAACCTACTACCGAGTTGTCCTATTTCTTGAAGTCCTTTCCAAATTGCCTTCAAATTAATACTTATCCTTGCTAGAATACCACGATCCTTAACCAAAATTCACCACACAAGAGACCCTAGTATAAAACCACAATGCCCTAAGGCCCATAAATCGATGTCTTCCCTCTTAAGAACCCCGAAGCACCACAACCGAGACACCCACTGTAAATAGACCTTAAGTGAACCTAAACATATTTTCTTCACCTTCTTGACACTAAAATGCACAATTCCCAATGTATAAAAATGCCATAAGTCTTGACACCATCCAATGTAACTCTCAGTTCCGAGCCATATACAAATATTATAATTCCAAATCGCTACGTTTAAATCTTGAATCAAGTAGAACCATTCTTGAGCGTCATCCACTCTTCTAAAATCTCAATTAAATCGACCAAACGGACCGAACGACTTGTGCCCCATTAGCGCGCTAACTCCCAAGGGAGCAACCCGCACTCCTAAGTGACCAAAAACCTTCTGACTCCATGCACACTACACCCTTCACGACTAACCACTCAATCATTCCATGATTCCCATATACCTGTAGAGTGTAATACAACCCGCATCTAGAAATTACCCTACTCGGGTCATCCTCAATCTCAACCTTTGTAAGTCATAACAGATTCAAAATTATACCTCAAACCAAAACCATAACAACACATAACCGTCCAATCTAGTCGTCAATAGCAGACTCCCTCCCTTGGCTTAAAGTCATAGATAAAAATACACAATAAATCACAATGATCATATTGTATTACTGCCACCTTATCGCACTGAGCTTCAACTAAATCCTTCATAAGCTCAGATAACACAACCCATCTAGTACCTCAAATCATCTGCCAATCTTGCATTCATCCTTGTAATAGTCAAGTCAACTCTCATAAGCGACCCGAACTCAAATTGCAACACATATAATCCACTGGTAAAAGAGAACCCGCTACAAAACAACATAGGGATCACACAACCTCAGGACACCTCGCAGGATAACCCACTTGCTTAGCCTCAAACTGACATCTTTCTATGCCCTTCCACATTCATAACTATTACACAATCACTTAATATTCTTGAGTTGAACTCATAACATGAGATGAAGATATAATTCACTCCACAACTAAACTACATGAGAGGTCCTTCAACACACCCATAACTCGAGTCCGTACGCCAAACCAAGAAAGAAATCAAATACCCAATAGTCCTTGCTACAGCTCAAGTAGACTCTTCTCATCACATTCGAACAATCTGAACACATCTCGCAATCGAATCATACTCACCACTTAGTCATCCAATCACCAATCCCACTAATAAGGACACCAACGGACATACAACAACAACAACAACAACAACTACATAGTATATTCCAACCATGTGGGGTCTGGGGAGGGTAGGATGTACGCAGCCTTACCCCTACCCTAGAAGGGTAGAAAGATTGTTTCGGATTAGGGATCCCTGATAGCAAGTGATAGCAAGACAAATCATTACAAAACTAAATCGGAGATAATAACAAAGAATATGAAAGCAGTATTGATAACAGGTTATAGCAAGATAGTCTATTCAGGCAAATAAGTCTGAGGCAACACACGAGAATATGGCGAAGTACTACTAGCAAACTACAGAATAACCGAAGTTAAGCCGTAACAAAAAAATATACGCGGATATAACAAACTAAGGAAAAGAGGGAACCATACTAGCACTAGTAATATCGAACTAGGGAAGACAAAAGGAAATGAACGACTACCTACTAACCTTCCACCCTAATCTTACACCTCCACACCCTTATATCCAGGGTCATGTCCTCGGTCAGCTCAAGCTGCGCAATAGCCCACTTGATCATTTCACCCCAAGACTTCTTAGGTCTACCTATACCCATCCCCTCACCTCCCAACGCCAACCTCTCACATCTCCTGACTGGGGAATCTGTGCTTCTCTTCTTAACATGCCTAAATTATCTCAACCTTGCCTCACGCATCTTAGCCTCCACAGGGGCCACTCCCACCTTATCCCAAATAGCTTCATTTCCTAATTCTATCCAATCTAGTATTCCCACACATCCATCTCAACATCCTCATTTCCGCTACATTCATATGCTGGACATGTGACTTTTTGATTGTCCAACAATCTTCCCCATACAACATAGTCGGTTTGGCCAATACCTTATTAAACTTACCCTTAAGTTTCAATGACACATTCTTATCACACAGGACACCGGAAGCAAGCCTCCCACTTCATCCATCCTGCTCTGATACGGTGAGTAACATACTCATCTATCTCCCCATTCTTCTGAATTATGGATCCCAGATATTTGAAACTCTCTCTTGTGGGACTAACTTGTGTATCGAGTCTCACATCCCCGTCCGCCTCCTGGGTAACACCACTGAACTTGCACTCCAAGTATTCTGTTTTGGTCCTGCTTAACTTGAAACCCTTAGACTCTAGAGTATGTCTACAGACCTCCAGCCTCTCGTTAATACCACCTCGCATCTCATCAATCAATACTATGTCATCCGCAAATAACAAGAACCAAGGCACCTCCCCTGGAATGTGACGCGTCGAAGAATCCATCGCCAGGGAAAACAAAAATAGGCTAAGTGTTCATCCCTGATGCAACCCCATCTCAACCGAAAAGTAGTTAGAGTATCCTCATGCTGTCCTCACCCGAGTCTTAGCCCCATCATACATGTCCTGAATCACTCTAATATATGCTATACCGCTCCACCAATCTCCTCATAATGTGGATGGCCTCAATAGTCAACCAACCCGGCATGAAACCAAACTGGTTCTCGAAAATGGACACACACCTCCTCAATATCCTTTCCATCACCCTCTCTCACACTTTCATCGTATGGCCTAACAACTTGATACCCCTATAGTTGTTGCAGTTTTGGACATCCCCCTTGTTATTGTACAACGGGATCATCGTACTCCGCCTCCATTCTTCGGGCTTTTTCTTCCTCCTTAAAATGATGTTAAACAACATAGCAAGACACTCAAAGCCCTCCCTGCCCACACTCTTCCAGAATTCCACCAGGATCTCATCAGGCCCAATCGCTCTATCCCTACTCATCCTACGCATAGGCTCAACCACCTCCCTCACTCGTATGCGTCTACAGTATCCAAAATCCCTCTGCTGCTCCGAGTACTCCAACTCCCCAAACGCGATGCCCCTATCTCATTCCGCATTCAAGAGTTTATAGAAGTACGCCTGCCATCTTTGCCTAATTTGTGCCCCCTCCACTAGCACTCTTCCCTCCTCGTCTTTTATGCATCTCACTTCGTCCATATCCTGGGCCTTCTGCTCCCTCACCTTTGCTAGCCTGTACAATTTCTAGTCCCCTCATTTAACCCCAAGTTCTTCGTATAAACGGCTAAACGTCGCGGCCTTGGATGCAGTAACTGCCAACTTTGCCTATGTCCTTGACTTCTTGTACCCCTCCCTGTTGGCAGTTTTCTGCCCCTCTTCTATACTCTCTACTAGCATCAAATACACCACTTTATTTGCTTCCACCTTTCTTTGGACCTATTCGTTCCACCAGCAGTCCCCTTTGTGACCACTAGAAAAACCCTTTGAGACCCCTGACACCTCTCTCGCCGCCTCTCTAATACAATTTGATGTCATTGACCACATACTGCTCGTGTCCCCGGTACTCGTCCGGGCCCCCAGAGCCAGCAACTTGTCCCTCAACTCCTGGGCCTTGTCCTCAGTCAATGCACCCTGTATGACCTTAGGAATACCAGACATAGCCCTCCTATTCCTCGTCCACCTAATCTCTAAGTCCATTATCAAAAGCATATGATGGGTCGTAAGGTTCTCACTCGGGATGACTTTGAAATCCATGCATAAAACTCTATCACATTTCCGGAGAAGCAGATAGTCAATTTGGGTCTTGGCCACCATACTCCGAAAAGTTATCAGGTGCTCCGCCTTCTTCGGGAAACACAAATTAGCAATCACCAGCTCAAAAGCTTTAGCGTACTCCAGCAGCGAAGTACCTCCTCCGTTCCTATCTCCAAACCCGAAGCCACCATGCACACCGTCATATCCCCCAGGCGATCTCCCTGTGTGGCCGTTAAAATCACCCCCTATAATAAGCTTCTCGGTGGACGGTATACCTCGCACCAACCCATCGAAATCTTCCCAGAATTGTCCTTTAACCTCCTCATCCAAACCCACATGAGGCGCGTATGCACTAACTACGTTCAGAGTATACCTTCGCACGACAATCTTAATGTCCATCAACATATCATTCACCCTCTTTACCTCACCCACTAGCTCTCTTAGGAACAACACAAATAGACATATAAGTCTTAAAAGCACGTGCTCACACAATCGAATTCTCCGTTCTCAAGATACAGTCAACACCAGTCCTCAAGTCTCCTAGACTGGACCATCGTCAACATGCCAAAATCACATCTCGCACCTCAACCATGGAATCACAAGTTGTTGGTGCACAACTGATACTGAGCGCTCATGTGCGCACACGAATGCGTGGAAGAAATTCAAAGGGTTACGCTTCAAGCTGAATATATGTCGCACGATAAGGAAAGAAAGATGGGAAGTATATCATAAATGCCTTGTAGACTCTCGAAGATACGTATGGACGTCATCATACCGATCCGCAAGACTCTACTAGACACTTGCTCATGACTTGTAGAACCTATGAACCTAGAGCTCTAATACCAACTTGTTACGACCCCAAATCCATTAGTTGTGATGGCACCTAACCCATCCTGCTAGGTAAGCGAACTAATAATTATCTGATATCGATAATATTAACAAGACAATTAAATGAAAGTAATTTACTGAATTTTATACTTTTTCCAAGGACTGGTAGTACAAATCATGAGCTTCTAAGAATAGAATTTACAAAGAGAAAATGAAATAAATACATAGTCTATTTGAAAAGTACATAAAGAAAACTTTATAGACCTAAAGCAACCCCGAACAAGGGGCAACTTCAACCGGAACGCAATAAAATATTTAAACCAGCTCCCATCGAACACAACAACATCGACAGCCAACATTTGCACGCAAGGTGCAGAAGCGTAGTATGAGTACAACCGTCCCTATGTACTCAATAAGTAACAAACCTAACACTAGGTTGAAAGTAGTGAAGAGCTAAAACTAGGTCGGGTTCAATACCAATATATCACTAATAGTTCATAATAGCATAATACAAGTACAAAAAAGGTATCTCTGAAGTAATAATGCTCAGCTCGTTCACAGTTCCAGAAAATGATCATGCTTTTCAAGTATCTCAGTGAAAAATCCCAAATCTCTTACCGAAAATGCCAAAAGTACGAGTAAGTTTGAAAACTGTAATTTCTTCAAACATTCTTGCCACAATGAATAAAAATGTTTCGTTTTCGTTACAAATAACAAGTATAAAATACCTCTCTAAGCCCACTCATCAATGTGTATAATAAGCCATGAATGACGTGATACCGTATAACATGAGGAAAAATGCATCTCAATGAATGTATGTCATGTGTGCATGGAAATACCATTTATTTATGATATGCATCATGTACTCACACTCTTAGAGTACTCAATCACACTATGCTCAATGCTCAGCATGCTCAATTACCCAGAGTTATATAATAACTGTTGTGGCGTGCAACCCGATCCTAATATATATATATATATATATATATATATATATATAGTTGACTGCACTCACTGGGGGTGTACAGGCTCCAGAGGGGGCTCCTATAGCCCAAGCGCTATAATCCGCACGAACAACTCACGTGCTATAGTATCATATCAGAATCCACACGGACAACTCACGTGCTATAATATAAATGTCATGACCCGCACGGACAACTCACATGCTACACGGACAACTCACGTGCTATGGTATCAATAACCTCACAAATAGGCCCCGGCCTCACTCATTCATCAATTTCTCCGGTCTCACTCACGGGCTCACAATTTTATGAAACTAGCCCAACAACAATGAGATGACGTATCAATAAATAACAATTGAGACCATGATATGATATGAACACGTGAATATGACTAAGTACGAAATATCAATGAAATCAGTGAAAAGACAGCAAGAAACGACCACTATGGGTCCCAACATTATCGGCATAAAGCCTAAACAAGATATCTATAATGATTGATAGATCATTAACTTTATCACACGTTGAAAACACAATTATCAACTGATGTTTTATACTTCAATACCACACAAGAAGGGAGTGATTTGTGTGGTGTCCAATTTTTCGAGTGATGTCTTTACAGAAGAACCTGGTTCTTCTTGGTGTTCCAACTTCTACTGTTTGCGGAAAAGTTATTGCAGAATTAAAGAACACAACAATTTTACGTGGAAAACACCTGGCTCAAAAGGTGAAAAAACCACGACCTACTTCCCACTAGGATTTTTCCAAACACTTCACTATAAAAATGAGCCAAACAGCATTTACAAAATAAACTCTTTTGTAAACCTAAGGACTAACTTTAATCCCTTTGTGGCA
>ML286770.1:0-26458 GCA_005239495.1 Nicotiana undulata
GGAATGCCTGAGGGCATCTGTTATGAGAAATGATTTTGGCCCGAGGGGTACTTTTATGATGATATTACTATGTTTTCAAACTGGGTTTTACTGAGACTTTTACTGAGATATATTGAGATTTACTTGTTTTTCAAAGGAGTTTAGAACTGGTTTTTGAACCTATGAATTTGCTAAATACTACTTGGTGACTTGATATTTTACTGGTTGTTGTGAAATGGTGTATCTGTTTGTGTGATTTATATTTCTCAGACTGTGATTTCTTTTCATTACTACTGAGTTGGCTTACTCATAAAGACTCCCTGTGCCTCTGTGCACAGATCCAGGTACGAGCTCGCAGCAGTAGCTGACGCAGGTTCGTTAGCAGCAGTCACGGGATTTCGAGGTAGTTGTCCAGCGTCCACAGCTTCTCCATTTCCCTTCCTTATTTAGCTTTAGCATTTGATTTAGAAATATACATTATAGTTTTAGCATAGTTAGATTTATTTATTTGTAGATGCTCATGACTATTGACTCCAGTTCTTGGGAGGTGGTTTAGAATATTATGGAGACGCTAAGACTTATTTATATTATTTATGCTGTGGTTGCTTGCTGATTATCTAATTATGAACTGTTATGATTGAACAAAAGCGTAGTAAAGTGATGGTCGGCTAGCCTAGTTCCACGATAGGCGCCATCACGGCCTGTTAGGATTTAGGGTCGTGACAGTTGGTGGAACAGTACAAAGATAGGAAGATTAATTTGCACATGATGTTTATTGACCTAAAGAAGGCATATAACAAGGTCCCTAGGGACGTCCATTGGAGATGCCTGGAGGTGAAAGGTGTACCGATAGCTTATATTAGGGCGATAAAAGATATGTATGATGGAGCTAAGACTCAGTTAGGATTGTGGGTGACTCAAAGCCTTTTCCGGTGGTTATGGGGTTACACCAAGGATCTGCGATCAGCCCGTTCTTATTTGCCCTGGCGATAGACGCACTGACACACCATATTCAAGGGGAGGTGCCTTGGTGTATGATGTTCGCTGATGATATAGTTGTGATTGATGAGACGCGAGGCGACGTTAACGAGAAACTAGAGGTATGTAGGCAGGCCATAGAGTCTAAAAGTTTCAAGTTGAGTAGGACCAAGACGGAATATTTGGAGTGTAAGTTCAAGAACGGCCGGGCGGAAGCAGATGTGGAAGTGAGGCTTGACTCACAAGTCATCCCTAAGAGAGAGAGAGAGTTTCAAGTAGGGTCTATTATCCAAGGGGATGGGGAGATCGACGGGGACGTCACGCACCGTATCGGGGTGGGGTGGATGAAATGGAGGTTAGCGTTTTGAGTCCTGTGTGTGTGCCACCGAAACTTAAAGGTAAGTTCCACAAAGTGGCAGTCAGACCGGCCATGTTGTATGGGGCTACGTGTTGGCAAGTCAAGATTTCACATACCCAAAAGATAAAAATAGCAGAAATGAGGATGTTGAGATGGATGTGGGGGCATACTAGAATGGATAAGATTAGAAATGAGGATATTCAAGAGAGGGTGGGTATGACTCTCGTGGATGACATGATGCGGGAAACGAGGCTTAGATGGTTCGGGTACGTGCGGAGGAGGAGCCTAGATGCTCCGATTAGGAGGTGTGAGCGGTTGGCTCTGGAAGGTACGAGAAGAGGTAGAGGGTGGCTTAAGAAGTATTGGAGCGAGGTGATCAGGCAGGACATGACGCGACTTCAGATTTCCAAGGACATGGACCTTGATAGGAAGGTGTGGAGGTCGAGCATTAGAGTTCTAGGTTAGGGGGTAGTCGAGTGTCCCTCCTCGCTGCGTCGGCTAGTCTGATAGTGTTTCGTCTAGGACTGCTAGCAATTTTTATTGTGTATCACATTTTTCTGTCTTTCACATTTTGGCCTTTCCATTTATTTGTTGTATTTTACGATGCTGATACTATTTTTTTGGTTTGTGTTGTTGTCACGAATCTATTGTCTCTGAGCCGAGTGTTTCCCGGAAACAACATTTCCATCCCACAGGGTAGGGGTAAGGTCTACGTACACTCTACCCTACCAAAACCTCACTAGTGAGATTCTAGTGGGTTGTTGATTTGTCGTTGATGCTATTGGTATTCATGCACAAATAGTCACGTTTATAGCTTCTCTTTTTTTTGTTTGGTAACTTAGCTGCTCTTTAAAACGTGTTCATATATGACTAAAGTTGCACTAATTTTTAATTTTTGATCATGTTTTGAATAGCGGCCATAAAAGTGGCTATTTATGCAAAATGGCCCCTTTCAAGCTGCCAGAAAACCCAGGTGGAATTGGGCCTTCAGCTAACGAAGCCCAATAACTTCCAGTCCATTACAAAGCCCAAGAACTAGCAAACCGGATACATACCCGTCAGAATTTTCATCAAACCGGATCCAATATCTACCACCTACGCCACTGATAAAGTGATAAAAATTCTGGATCATAAGTGAAAACGAGTGGCTCTCTTCTTGACCCATTTTCCATTAATACTTTAGAAAGGAAAAACCCATGGCCCCAAAAACTGTGCAACATGAAGGCAGCAATGGTGAACGCTGTCACACTCTCTAGCTCAACATTTTGGCACCACTACACAAAACCCATATCAAGAATCAACCTCAATTTCAAAATTGGCGCATCATTATCCACGTCAGCTAACATGGCAACTGACACCACAACAAAAGTAGCTCCTGCAATCATAGTCGGAGGTGGACGTGTGGGAAGAGCTTTACAAGATTTGGGTAATGGAGATGATGTTTTGGTTAAAAGGGGTGAACCTGTTCCCGTTGATTTTGTTGGTCCAATTTTGGTTTGTACTAGGAATGATGATCTTCAAGCTGTACTTGAAGCTACTCCTAAATCTCGTTGGAGCGGTATGCTGGACTTCCCCTTACTATACTGTTACTCTGTATTATTGTTTGATTTTGCATGGAGTTCAAGGATTTTTGAAACATGTTATAAAAACAAGTAATAAAAATTTGTGTGACTATAAATAATATTACTACAACAATAACAACAAACCCAGTAGGTAGTTTGTACGCAGACCTTGCCCCTACCTAACTGGTAGGGAGTCTGTTTTCAATACACCCTCGGTTCAGAAAGGGTAATAAGAAAGAGGAAAGCAAGAAAGGGAGAGAGAGGCTGTTTCCAATACACCCTCGGTTCAGAAAGGGTAATAAGAAGAAGAGGAAAGCAAGAAAGGGAGAAAGAGGGAAGAGAAACGAAAAGGGGAGAGATAAAGGATAACTAGTAGCACCAAATAATAGCAACAGAGAATACACTACGTGAGGCGAACAAAACCACATAACGTAATAAAAGTCTAAGAATATGAAGGGACATGCGTGCTACTAAGACTATCGGTGAGCAACTAAAAACTACCCACTAACCTTCTACCTTAATCCTCGACCTCCACACCCTCCTATCAAGGGTATGTCCTTGGTGGGTATAATTTATTTTCCCCATTAGTACATTTTAGTAGTTTTGTTTACTACGTACAACACGATAATTTCGTTTTAAGGTGTTATGCTATAGTTGTTAATATCTGTGACTATTGATTGAAGCTAAGCTTAGGCGCTGCAGAAATTTCTGTTGTTAATAGTAGTGTTGTTGATGTGACAAATTTGTTTTTTCTCCCTCATGCATTGATGGTGTATTGTCCAATATTTCGAGGAGTCTTTTAGTAGATTTGAAAGAAATATTAAATATTCCAATAGAAAATGTAGAGAACTTTTAGTATTGCTTTTTATTTTTATTATTAAGTAGTTTATTTTTATGTAAATGGAGTGATATGAATAGTGAGTTCATATACCTGATGCTAACTTCCTTGGGATTGAGGCGTATTTATTGTGTTGCATTGTTCATGTACTATTTCCTTTTTCTGATTTTCTTTTTGGGTGTAGTTTGGGCTAACTTATGTTTTAATGGATGATGTGACCCTGTGATAAATGTTGATGTGGCAGATTTGGTATTTTTCCAGAATGGAATGCTGGAGCCTTGGTTCCAAAGTAAAGGTCTCGGTGATGCAGATCAAGTTTTGGCATATTTTGCGGTATCAAAGCTTGGTGAACCTCCTACTGATGGGAAAACGGATACCAATCCAGAAGGATTGACTGCGGCTTATGGCAAATGGGCGTCTGCAGTGGCTGCTAGATTACATGCTGGTGGACTCTCTTGCAAGGTAAAGAATGAATTTCACATGGTATTATTTGCTCGCTATAACATTATAATCATGCAGTGTAAAGTTCCTGCTTGATGCTATTGAATTGAAAGTTGGCTTGAAGACTATGTTCGGAATAGGGATCTAAGTTTAGTGTGCTGTATCTTGAACACTTCAACATACATGTCTAACATTAGCTTCAATTTGCTTTCCTCCATGATGAACTAGACTCACTTTCCCTTTATCAAAAAACTAGACTCACTTTGCTCCATTGGAGGCTTTTTATTCAATAGTTTTGTACTAAATACTACTGATAGTATACCTCTTTCCTTGTATTTCATAAAGAAAAAGGGTAAACTGTGTTGTCCAAAAGGAGACAGAAATTTTTCATTTAAAAGGTGATGTAAAATCATTGCAATTGATTGTAGACCTCTTTCATTTTGTTTCATCGTGTACCTTACCAAGTGTAGTCTTTAGAGATTGCATCTCCTTTTCAAATTTTCACCTACAAGGTCCAGGAAGTCCATTATTCATCTTTCAGCACTGTTCCTTGCAGTAGCCTCTAATCCGCTACTCGGATCTGTAATGCATTTTGTGTTTTGTAAAAAACCAGGTACTTGAGAAGGAGCCTTTTCAGAAGCAAATGTTGGAGAAGCTTATATGGATATGTGCTTTCATGCTTGTTGGAGCTCGTCATCCTGGAGCAACAGTAGGAGCTGTTGAAAAAGAGTATCGCTCTGAGGTGAGCGACTCATCTATGAAATCCTTCGAAAAATATCCACTTTTAATTTGCTTTTGAAAGGTTAGTGTTGCGTTATTTACTTATCTTGCTTCAGGTCTTAGAATCAACTACCCTTGCACCATAACTCCAACAAGACTACTGTTAGTTTCAAAATAAATAAATAAAAAAATCAAAAGAAGCTTCCTTGTTAAGTGAGAGAGACAGAGAACGCACACTGATTTTGTATTGCTTTTGTTGCTATAGCCCAAGTAAGAGACTCCTTTTATGAAGTAATAGTATGGCTCAAGTTACTACTTATACTTTAATTCACTTTCCAGCTAATTTTCCCTTACATAGGATTAAGAATAATGTTTGCAGCTCAGATCTCACCCAAGATGATTTCACAAGTGGAAATATAATTAACCAAAACACTGCATATTGACGATATTCATGGTATTAGTTGCTTACAATATGTAGTGTATCAAGAGAAGCTGGTTTTGGTTCTCATCAACTCTGTTTCTATTGTATAATTATCAAAATTGTTGCTCGAGGCTGTATCGATGGAGCATAGCATTTTTATTCGGTTCCACTGTCATTCTTGGATCTTCTAATCCATGCTGTGTCACTGTTTGGCTTATATGCGATGGTGGCTAAATGCACTTGGGGAAGTTCTTGTTCCAGTTTTACCAAATTGAGTCACCCTTGTCCACATGAAAAGGCAAAATGCCACCTAATCTAGGCTGGGTTTCAGGCTCTCAGCATCACCCATCTCTTTGCTTTTCCTCTATTTTCCCCTCATTTTCCCAAACTAACGTGGTTTTTCATGGCCATTTTAGTCATAGTCAAGCATATACTATCAATAAGAGGAACTGAAAGTTGGATGCTTCGCTTTCTTTCTAAATGTATGCAGCTAGTACAGATGATAATGTAGATGCCAGGACGTTATTAACTAAGTTCACTGTTTTCAGGTGTCTCAACTGATCGCTGAGCTTGCAGCTGCAGCAGCTGCAGAGAAAGGTCTAGTTTTTGAGGGAGCGATGGAGGATAGGCTATGCGCTTACTCTCGAGCGGTTGCGCACTTTCCGACAGCTGTCAAGGAGGTATGAAATTTGGATTTCTTAATTGACATTATATTTTGAATTGTGTGTTTTAACCATCCCGTTTGTCTGATATTTGTAGTTCAAATGGAGAAACGGATGGTTCTATTCACTCTCTGAGAAGGCAATTGCAGAAGGGAAACCAGATCCATGCCCACTACATACTGCATGGCTTAAAGAACTAAAAATAGTCTAAGGTATAAAGTGTACTTGGTATATCATATAGTTTTTAGAGGCCCTCTGTTTCTTTTGGAGGATGTAGATGAGAGCTGCTGTATCATTTCATTGTAATGTGGAAGGATTCATCTCATTTCTGCCTTTATTGGTGGGAAAGCTTTTTAGTTATGTGACCTGAGTCACGTAGGATAACCAGCGCTTATGTAAATGTAAATTGTTTGACGTTCTAGATGAATCAAGGGGTCGCCTGTGATGAGGTATTGAAAAAAATATTCTCAGTATAAAACTATCCATTATTTATCCCACCTCTAAAGTATATATGCAGTTCATGTATTAGCTTTACTTGGTTAAAACCTTGTCAATATTGTTCTTCTACAAATCACTGCTCGAAAAATGCCGTTCTGAGCATAACATATGATGATAATTCGTGTACTATAATATTATTGAATGTTGCTTCACGCTAAAAAAAAGGATGTGTTATGATAGCAGAACTACGACATCTTTCATTGAGCCAAATGTTTAAGGTAACAAAGCAGTGATATAGTGATAAAAGGTTGAAAATATTGTTTAGAACAAATGATGCCGTACAAAGCCAAATACACGTTCTTAACTTTTATGCAAGGAACTTGGCATCGAAAAAGAAATGTCCAAATACCAAACAACCACAAACATGTCCAAGTTGTACGTCTCCATTCCATGACTGGACTACTAAAGACCTTCAGAAACAATGAATGACTTAAAACAATATGGAATTAACTGCTACTACGTTGTGTGAAAGGATTAAGTATGATCTGACAAATAGAACAGCATCAAGGGGATGGATAAGAAAATTGGATTCTAAATGGTAATTGAATGCCTGTGGGAAGCACATGGAGTAATCACCTATCTGAACCGGATTCAAGGTGAGGAGTAATCTTTATTTGAAAGTAAATAACGATAATAGGGACAAGTTAGTGTTTCAACGGTGCTGTATAGTGTATAACCCGGGGGATGAATAAGATATTGTAACTGTTAATGTATGAATGTGATCTCTCATATTTGTATGGAACTGAAGTTATTATACAAAGGCCACCCACACTATTTTTTCCACAATCTGATACCTTTTCAGACATATCGAACCAGAGGATTAAACAAAACAAAATAGAAAAAATATGAATGAGATGCGGAGCACGTCCCTTGATGTCCCCACTCTCCAGGCCTGTGCGTTTTCTCCAAGAATTGACATCCAGCTTCATCTTTTGCAATAAACCATGACGAATTTTGTGCCCTTGTATTAACGGCAGAGGTCCAACCAGCCTGGGTATTACTGTGGGCACCGGAGCTTGTGTCCCTGGTCGCAGCTAGCAAACCAAACTAGTAGCCTCCCCGGGAAGATTTGAGGCAATGTTTGCCAATTAAAAGCTCCCCGGGTGGTACTCCATCAATGTACTCTTTTCATTCTTGCAAATCTATTGTAACAACTGCAAACATTTTTGAACATGTTCTAACCTCCCAGCATTTGTCTGTGGATTTGATGGACCAAGAAGATCAAATGTTGCCGATGACGAGCCATCCGCTGTTGTACCAACATTTTCATTTAAAGAATAAAGCACCGTTCATCTCAACCATCATAATCCGAGTCCTTTGTATTCTGTGTTGTTGCTCGCCTAAGTAGTTTTCCTCCATCATCATACAAATCAAGATTCTCACATGGGGCAGGGAAGATTCTTCCAATAACACGTCCTTGAACAAAAGAACATTGGAAGATATGCTTCTTCTTGTATGTTATTCCTACGGACATGTCCTGAAAAGTAACATTCTGAACAGGAATCTCAGGGCTTCCATAAATACGTGCTGGTATTCGAACTCCTTGTCCACGAATACCAGTAAAGCTTATATCCTCAATAACTGGAAGGGCTTTCGGATCATAACCTTCATCTGGGTGCTCATTGTAATCAGTTTTAATCACAATGCCCACACGAACGTTCTCTAGTGTCAGGTTGCGGTAGCTTACATGTCGAATATGACCACCCCTACCAGGGCTAGTTTTAATTCTTATACCTCTTTTTGAGTTCCATACAAGGAGATTCTCCACTAGTATATTTGACACTCCACCAGACATTTCACTTCCAATAGATACTCCTGCACTGTTAATAATGAACAAGTCAGTTGACATTAAAACCAAAAGAATGCACACACTCAAGCTCTGACTTAGTCTCTAGCGATTGAAGTGAGAAAATAAATATGGAACCGCAAGTTAATGATGAAAATTTTTAATGCAGCAGGGATAATGCATATTTTTTATGTGGACAGATACAGAGAGGTAATACGAACAGGAAATGAGTTTTTTCCTGCAGCAAGGAGTAAACTTGAAGTAAATTATAATATAATACGGAAACAAATATTACCTAATCATTGAGCGCACTATGAGGTTACGGATAGTGATGTTGGAAGAAGGCCGGGAATATGCAATTCCATACTGATCCCAGCCACTCTTGATTGCAACTCCATCATCCCCCACACTTATATAACAATCCTCTATCACCATATTCTCGCACGAATCTGGCCAAACACCAATATAAGATTCATCTGCTCAATATTTTTGTCTTAAAGGATAAGACACAGAAAAACATTTTGATGCAATAGCATTGAACATGTAAAAATGACCTAGTCTTCCAGCTTACAACCTCACAAGTCCCTCCTTCCCAAAATGAATGAACCATTTAATACTTAAGATTATATAGAGAGAGTGAGATAACACATCGGCTAGCTCTTTCTAAAATAGAAAGTAAATCTTCAGAAAACACATGCCAACCAAACAGTAAAAATTAGCATGTCTAATTAGTGTAGTTTTTTAAAGAACTAGTGGTCCACTAGGTGCCTTCTGTAGCATTATTTTTTTTGTGCTAGTTTTCTGTTACTACTTGCTCTTGTCTTGTGTTTCGGTTTTCTAAATGCATTACCTTTTGCTAGCTTTGTATTTTGTTTTGGTTGTCAGATATGTTTCCAAGTTATTTCCCCTCCCCCCTTCCTGGGCCGAGGAGCTTCCGGAAACAGCCTCTCTGCCTTTTTAAAGGCAGGTAAGGTTTGCATACACTCTACCCTCCCCATACCCCACTTGTTGGACTACACTGGGTATGTTGTTGGGTCACTGAAACATTTGTTTGAAAGTCAAGGAGTGAGGAGCAAAACAAGATATTTCTGCTGGCTAGCCGACAGGTAATTTTATACACTTGCCCTGAATGCATTAGTTTCTACAGAAAAGGAAGTTTTGGATGAGATGGAACAAATTTATTCTTTTTGACAATTATTTCTTGATATAACAAAAGCTTTTTGTTGAGAAAGCAATTCTTACGGAGCATATGTTTATAGCAGGTCAATATAAGCATTTAAAAGATCAAAGATGATGAAGTGGCAGAAAGCCAATATCCAAATTACAGATACAAGCCAAGGGATCAAGAAAGGCTTGCAGAATGATTTCTTAATACAAGGAAATAAGGAATACTCACCAGGGTCTATTCCATCAGTGTTTGGGGCATCAGACAATGGAGCCAAAATAGTTACATTTCTGATAATAACATTTTGGCAGTCGTAAGGGTGGAGAGTCCAGAATGGAGAGTCACGGAATGTAACATCAGAAATGTGAATGTCTTTCGACCACATAAGTTGAAGAAGTGGGCCCCTTGTGTGATTCAAAAGCTTTTTGCGGTATTTCTCCCACCATGATCGGCCTTGCCCATCAATGGTGCCATTATGGCCTGTTGCTCAATTGTTTAAACAATCAGAAACATGTTTGCACTATGCTCAATCAACATTTCAGTATCACATTTAAATATGCACTTTGTTGGGCGAGCTTGTCCCTATAGGAGAAAACATGGTGCAGAGGCAACATGCAGTTATCCGAAAACAAGATACATAGCTTATCAAGTCAATATTAGAGGCCAAAAGCAGAGATAAGACATAAAGAACACTCCGCGGAACAACACACATGACAGTGACCATACGTATTTTGTAATTATAGTTTTACTATTTTGAGCTTCTAAACCCTGTCTGTAATACAAGACAACAACAAAAAACAACAAACTTAAGGTATTACAAGAAATATTGGGAAACACTAGACAAACTTAATAACTTAGCATGTGCACAAATCTTGAAGAGGAATGGGTCCTTCTCACCAGGGCCATAACTACGACACAGATAACTTGGGAAACACTTCCGAATGTGTAGTTATTTATATTAATTTGTAAACAGTGAGAAACTAGCATCGATGCAAAATTGAAGGAATAATTAAACAACTACTTTACAGCTTTTCAGTAAGGTATTACAACTTTACCTGTTATGACGACATCCTTAAGATTTTGCCCATGGATTAAACTTCCATAACGCGGCCCACGACGTTCTCTTCCATAACCATAAGATGGCAAAGGAGGCAGTAGTGGCCAATAGCTCTCGTCCTGTTACATGCATTTAAACCCTTATAAGTTAGCAACAGTATGTATATGACCTTTGACCAAACATACTTGCCTATACTGCTGTACCACAACAGACCTAATAATTGTTCGGGTATGACAAAATAACATGTGCTGAAGTTACTTCCGAAAGAAGGAAATAAATGAACCATTCATAAAAGCATCAAACAGTAATCAATGTCAACCATCTAAAATAAGATGAACTTTGACACATAGACAAGATCTCATGTCAAAGTTTGTCCCAAAAGTCCAGTAGCAGTTGAGTCTATTGGCAAACAACCAACTGTAGCCATCTATCACGAGTCTGAACTATCCAAGAGTTAAATAAACTTCAGCTGATTTTATAGCATTACTCTCTGCAACTAAATTTAACAGTTTTGCATATAACAAGGCCAGTAGCATCTTCTCGTTTCAGCATAGATGCGTAATTTTGGGCATTCCTGACAGGTGTAACTGCATTTGTTCTTCCCTAGATACATGACTTTCTTGTGCACATGCATATAAAACAAGAATTTTTTGTTTTTTCTTTAAATGGAAAAACAGGCATTTTGTTAGCAACTGCCCTTGTTGCTTACTGCCATTCCTATACCGTCCTCTTATATATTTCTGACCATTTCCGACAGGTGTAGGTGCAAAATTTCCCCCATTATGTATGAAATTTTTCATGCGTGTATATACACAAAGGCAGTAACTTGTGGTTGTTGTTAGTATAGGAACAGAAAAGGGTTACGTTCCGGCCCTATTAGGCATACTCAACATAAAATTACTATTAGGGCTTGTCCTAAATCTTTTAAGATATATTAACATTTATTAGATTCATTTTATTACCCTCCAGACTCCGGTATCCTTGAGTAGCATAAAAATTGCACAGACCATTGCAGTAAAGTAGTAGTTTTTTCTTTAAATTTTAGATCTGTCACCACTTCTATGCCGCGAAGTCTGATATTTCCACCATTACATTGCATGTTGAGTTACAGGTGACCAAATATATTTGCGATCACTACTGATCCCAAAACCCAGCTATGTATACTAAGGGGGTGAACTATCAGGTCTCCAGTCGACATTAGAACTTGAAGTACAAGTAAAATGACTCCTTTTACTGGCAGGGGTTTTATTTACTTTAGCTCGTCACTAGAATAATCCCTATCATTTATGGCATGGTAGTCTTAGACATGTGACATTACGGATCGCTATTGGTGTTTGCTAGAGTTAGTAACCAAATTTCCTGTATACTATCAAAGGTTGAATTTTGAACACGCAATACATCTGGCGGAACTAAAACCCGAACCTTTTCAAAGAGTTTAGCTCTGGGAAATTAAACAATACATATCTAATACGCACAGGATACTTACATCAATTCCAAGTATAACGGCATTTTCAGCTAAGAAGAGCGTCATGTGGCTAGTGAGATTAAACGGCGCCGTGAGCCAATAACCAGGCTGGACATTGAGCTGGCCGCCACCTTGCTTTCGAATTTCCGATATTGCCCTCTCAAAAGCCTTTGTATTTAAAGTGACGCCATCGCCAACAGCTCCGAAATCGGAGAGA
Organism: Nicotiana undulata; assembly: GCA_005239495.1. NCBI lineage: Eukaryota > Viridiplantae > Streptophyta > Magnoliopsida > Solanales > Solanaceae > Nicotiana > Nicotiana undulata. The sequence continues at coordinate 12,148 of ML286770.1, forward strand.
TTTAAGACTAGAGGCCGTAGCTTAGGGATGGGCCGAGGAGGTGGGCCCCAACCTCGATACATCAGAAGGCGATCCACCGCAGTCCTTTGCCAAGCGACCATCAGAATAAATCCAATGGCCCAAAGAAGAATAAGAAGAGTACGGTGAGACAACAGAAATGATGGAACCAAATGCTTGTATTCAAGTTTACGGTGTTGGAATCTGAAAGAATCTGCCATTATTTATTACTAAATTTGGTGAAGGATTGAGAATAGGTAAATGGAAAATGAGATCAGTAAGTAGATCACAGCTTAGAATAGTAGAGTGGAGAAGAAAGATCTCTTTTTCATTTACAGAAATGGAAATGACCGAGGGCGGTTGCTGCCTTGGCTTATAAGGCCATCTCCAACCCTCCCTATTTCTACATCTTGTATATAATTTTTATTCATTTTAGTGCCTTTATTATTTTTATGTTATTATAATTGGACAAAAAATATAAAATCATTTCAAAAAATAAATTGTGTATATAAAATATTAGATGTTACTAAAATTTAAAGATGCGAATATAAAATGTTAGATTTGCTAAAACTAAAAGGTGAAAATTGAAAATGCATTAAATTAAAGTATATAAAAATTGAAACTATAATAAATAGCATAACAACTTAGTAGAGAGGTGTGTCATTTCAAGATACACTAAAATTATTATAGTATTGAGTAAATGGGGGTCGAGGATTGTTGTGGTTGTGACTGTGAAAATTGTTGACCTCTTTTATACATTATTCATCATTATTCTTGTCGCATAAATTCACGATAAGTCCGATCGACAATAAAATCCACAACCATCATTAAAATTTTATTTTCTTCTTTCAATTCTGAACGTTTGCTTATTGAATACTTTAATTATTTAACTCTATTAGGTTTGAATGGTTATTATTGATGTTTGGTTTGGTTATTAGGTTTTGGTTATTTGACAAGTGGTGTAACTAATAAAACAGTAGATTTCTACAAGAAAAGATCAAAAATTTCTACTGTAGTAGTCTAAAATAGAGATATTTTCCCCCAAAAATGAATATTTTGACTACAAAGTCGAAAGATTTAATACATTTTTCCAGAATTTCAATTTTTCGACTATTATGCATTTTTCCAGAAATTTTCAATTTTTCAATTTCAGGAGGCGAAAATTTAATATATTTTTCCAGAATTTTTTTAATTTTTGGATTAAAATAGTCGAAAAATTAAACAAGTAATTATTTAATTAATTTTCCATTACTGTATTAAAATAAAATTGATTATTTTCTAGTCATTTGACAGATTAATGTTCGACCACTATAGTCCGTCTTCTTTTCGACTATACTATTCGGAAACTCTTCTTCAACCATGTAATTTTCTACTACTCCAAAACAGTGGAAATATAGTCAGAAAATTGGATTTCTGAATACTATCGTTTTCGTAGTCAAAATGATTATTTTCTAGTAGTGAGTTAAAACTAGCATATTTGAAGTTTTAATATCCATTAAAAAGTTTCAAAACTTTAAATTCAATATTCGAATTTTACGGATTTGTGATTTGCTTGGATTTGATTTCTTGCAAATGATGGAGAATATACCTTGTAGTTTGTCACACGTCTTTTTTCCCGATCGGGTGTGATAGGGAGTTTTTCCAATTTAAGTGACATAATCGAAATGGGATTATTTCTTTAAAATTCAGAGTCGCCACTTGGAATAATTTATAGTGTCCCAAGTCACCGGAATATTTTAAATCTCAAATCGAGGAAAATTTGACTTCGTTTAAAGTCTGCGAAACCAGAAAAACTAGGTAAGGAATTCTGTTAACTCGGGAGAAGGTGTTAGGCATTCCCGAATTTCGTGGTTCTAGCACGGTCGTTTAATGATTCATACTTGGCTTATTTGATCTAATTACTCATTTTAAGACATATGTGTATTTATCCTTTACCGCTTCTAATTACTTGATTTATCTAAAGGATTACCTTAATGTGAGTTACGCGTACGTATACCCGTTTAGTTTGGCGCATCGAGAACCATGTCACACATACGTGTACACAATTCACAACACTTAGTTTATTTAAGAAAAAAGTTCGATCAAAGTCACGCGAACGTTTACCTTGGTTTTATAGGAAAATCGCGCTTAAATCATGTCACGCGTACGTGTACACAATTTATCACGCTTAATTATTTAAGAAAACTTAGCCAAAGTCGCACGAATGCGTACCTTGATTTTATTTTGAGAACCAGCGCTTAAATCATGTCACGCGTACGTGTACACAATTTGTCACGCTTCATTATTTAAGAAAACTTGGCCAAAGTCGCGCGAACGCGTACCTTGATTTATTTTTAAAAAATCATAATTATGTCACGCGAACGTGACACAATCGTGATAGTAAGTTAAATATGCACTTAAAAAACATTTCTACAAATATATTTATTTTTAAATCGTATTCGTGTCACGCGAACGTGTACACAATTAATAATACTCATTATTATGAATATTGTTTTGCTCAGCGTTGCGCGAACGCATACTTTGGTCTTAATTTTGGAACCCGTTAAACAAACATACTAATAATAATAATCATTGTTCTAATTCATGAAAATGAAACAGTAATGGATGATTCTCATATTTGCACACATGTGTTATGAAACAGTAATTGAACAAAGATTCAATTCAGAACATAATTTAAGAATCCAAACATTCCACAATCGAAGAAAAAAGGTTTTTCGGTTAATAAATTAGTAACAAAACCAAATCAAGAAAAAAAGGAACAAAAATACAAAAAAGATGCTGAGTTGCGTGAAGAGAGAGAAAGAAGGATTGGAGTTTATATAAAAAATGACAATTCTATACTTACTACTGAAGAATCTGCAATCTTCCAGTACAGGGGAATCAAAATAGTGAGATAGATCTCAAACAGACCTTGAACGGAAAACCAACAACTTGACACCTCGATCGACCTCTACATCAGAACCTCGCGCTTCGTTTTGTGGTTGTTTTGCGTTAGTTCAAGGCGATTTTTTAGAGTGGTGGTTTGCTGTTGATTTTCAAGGGGAAAGGTGGTTGTTTATGGTGATTCAAGGGAGAAGAGGGGAGTGGCAGCTGCTGGTTCTGGGGTTAGTTTTCGCCAATTTTTGCGGGTTTCCGACTAGACTCGCCGGTGATGGAGGCAGGCAGGAAACGAGAGAGAGAGAGAGAGAGAGAGAGAGAGAGAGTATAGGGTTAGACTCGCCGGTGATGGAGGTCGGTGATGGAGCCATTTTGTCCTAGGGGTATAGGGTTCCTCGACTGTTGTGCGTATGTATATGATCCTAGGGGGTGGGCAGCCTTTTCTCCTCTACATCTATGTGGGTGTGTCTCTTTTCCAAATAAAATCAAAAGAATGATGAAAGTTTCCAAGGATGGGAAAATGGCTGCTGCCGTTTTTCTTTTAAGATCTGGGGGAATGGCTCAAGACTCTCTAGGTTCTTAGGTCCTCTTTATATAGAGGGAATTATGGTACATTTTAGAGATGAGGGGATATTGGGTCGATGGATAGGTTAGGAAAATGGGTTGACGGGTTTTGGGGTGAGAATTGGCAATTGTGCCACTTTAAACAATTGTGCTCTTAGCCTATTTCAACAAAAACTAACCCCTTCTTTTCCCTTCTTTAATATTAGCTACTCTAACTCAAATTTAATTTAAATTCCATTTCTTGTGTGGCTAGGCTATTTATTTACTAAAATTATTTTTTGGTTATTTTGTAGGAGTAATTTTTATGTGGGGAAAAAATTAGGTGCTCACATAGTTTATATCTCAATTTCGAGGGAAATTGGTTAAGTTTAGAGTTGGATTTATGTAAAATTTCATATTGAAAGCCGATAAAAACGAAGTCACAGGAATTGTATGATAAGTGTATCATAATTATTTTAGAACTGTATCACATTTATTATCAAAATTGTATGTTACTTGTATTGATTCATTAATACCTAAAGTAATATCCGAACAATACTAACATAATTACAAATACAATATTATATCAGATTTTTAGTTTAAAGTTGTGATTAAAACTTGAAGAAGATGAAGATCACAATTCTATCATAATTTTCATAAATGTATCGCGGTTTGTATCACGTATGTGTTTAACCAAGGAATTAGATTCTCTGCCAAAGCTATTTAAGAAAAACACGGGTTTCTGATAACCAAAAGAATATGGAAATAATTGTAAGTAAATTCGTAAATAGAAAGCAATAAAGATGCATAAAAAGTAAGTATATTTCAATAGTGGTTCGAACGTGTCTTTACAATTTATATTTTACTCCCTTATTTAGGGAATTTCTTAATATAACGTCTACTCTTTTCAGTGATTGAGCATTAATGACTAATAATGGCATTAATGTAACGTTACAATGATTAATCGTAACTGTTGCGTGAAGATTATGTAACATTTGGCTCATTTATTGAAGATCCCCGAATCTTCCGTTTATTCCATCTTGATTCATTCTGACCGTGTCTCTTCACCTTCTATATTATGTTGAGATTCCCGTATCTGATTACCCCGTGAGTATGTTGTTTCGTTCCTCTTTATCTCATACCTCTTCATAAAGTCTCGTCCATTTGTCATGTTGTCATTGCTCCACATAGATTGCTGAGTCATCATAAGTATTACACGTGTGAAGCTCATTTTTACCAATACAAAATAGTCCCCCCACTTACCATTTATTTATCGATTAATATTTGGTAAGTGGATACTCATTTATGGAGGGAATATTTTGATGCCGCTTCACTCGTACCATTGCATCCGTCTCTGAATGTATGTGTCATTTGTCCCTTTCATTTAATGCCCGTGCCACATGAAATTCCCGGATTGGTTCTGCAATTATTCAACGCCTTTCAGGGCTTTTTGCAGCTGCATCAGTCACGAAGTGACAGCTTCAATTATGACTTTCACGTCACTATTTTTTTCCATTTTTTGACGGTCGCCTTCGAGTATAAATACCTCTTTTCCTTTCTTTACTTTCACGAAAAATTTCTAACCTTCTTTCTTTATTTGTAAATTCTTCATCTTCGTAAATATGTCTTCTTTAAACGAGCAATCTAAAAGGGTCATCATTGTAGATGAACTGACTCCTTCTTCTGCTCCAACACGGAGTTGGAGGGGCGGTAGGCTTATGAGCTTAAGTTCTACTCCTTCTAGGGGGTTTTCTTCTTCTCTTCCATCTTCTAGGTCTAATATTCCTTCATCTTCTTCGAGGGCTAGGGCTTCTAGATCTTCATCAAAGAGTAGAGAACATAATGAACCACTTCGTGAGCCAAGAGTCGATGAGATTGTTCCTGTGGAGTTTTCTTTCGCCAAGGATAGTCAGGCCATGAGTGAATAGCTTTCTTCAATGTCTTCACATGACAGTGCTGACCTTTATCCTACCCAAATAACAGAGGGTTGAGTGTCTCTCATACGCATGGATTGTTGTTGGAAGCATGATTTCCTGTTGTTGTTCCTAACGATAACCAAAGAATAACCTCTTATAAGACTGGGTATTCTTATGTCTATACTTATCCCTTCACATTAGGGTTCAAGCCTCCCATCGACCCTGTTATTATCGAGTTTTGTCGATTCTTCAAAGTTTGTCTGGGACAAGTCAGTCCTCTTATTTGGCGAGTAGTCGCGTGCCTTAGGTATTTGGCCAATTTACCTTCCGTACCCTTTACTTTCCATTATCTTATTCACCTATATTCTCCGATGTTTTTCCACCAAGGAGTGTTTACTCTCGCGGCCATGAGTAAAAGGGTGTTAGTTACTCCAGATGATGACAAAGATAGAGGGTAGTATGTACGGTATGTTGCTGTCCCTACTACAGGTTTAGTAGGTGAAGAAAATCTCCCCTTCCCTAAGAAGTGGAACTTTGCACGTGAGTACAGTTTTTCTCACTCTCCTTTCCTTTGCTTTTGATAAACTATCAGTATCGTGACTGTTTCTTTTTCTTTTGCAGCAACCGTGGGAACTGTTGAGAATGTCTCCGGTTTTCGTGATTGGGTAGAAAAACTTTTGTTGATTGCTCCTTTAGAAGAACGTTCGTGGAAGTGTCTTCCCCCCTCCCCCTCTTTCCTCTCATTTCGGGTCGGTCAGGGTTTTCGACATTATTGGGACAACTCGTTTCCTTTCGGGAAAGGGTTAAGAAAATGAAGAGTCGCCACCTAACGATTTTTAAGGTGCGTTAGGGAACCTACTAAGGGTCATTTACAAACACAGATACAGATAACCAGAGATTAGGTAAGTGCTTGAGATTACTTTAAGGGGAAGGTGTTAGGCACCCCTCAAAGTCCACAACTGTGGTTCCCGAACAAACAAGCTTTGTGAATTTAGACAAGTAGAAAATAAGCAATCAAAGTAAAGGATTTTGAGAAGGATTTGCAGTCTAAGCACACATATGTGCCAAAGATTTAAGAAATTTAAAGTCTAAAACACGTATACAGGGTTTTGAAAGATTTGTAGCCTAAGCGTACATATGTAACGAAGTTTGAAAAGGTTTAAAGTCTAAGCACATATATGGGGATAAGGGGAGTCCTAGGTTATTTATTCTATAGGATCACATCAGTACAACGTCCGGTAATCACTCCTCAAAAGAGGGGCTACACGTGGCATTAGCGCACCGGTCATCATATCCATATCTACCTTTTCCCACCCCTTAATGGTTATTAAAGCGAGTATTATTTAGCGATCTCTATGCGTGCTTTTAACCGTCCCTTATTAATGGTCCTGGAGGAATTTAGGACCTCTACCTATAGGTAGTTCTAGACATACCCCTAGGTTTAAAGGAGAAAATACTAAGGCGACAAGAAAGAACACATAGGACTTTAGCAAATAAAAAGCAGGAAAGAGCAAATAAGAGGCTCAGGTTTACCTCCAGAGATAGTGCATATAAACAACACAACTCAAACACAAACAAGGGCGGTATTATTAAACAGGATCCTAAGACATGATGGCTAAGTGAATGTCAAAGCACAGAAGATATGCAAGTTATTTTTGTAAAACTCAGAAGCAGGGCCCTAGTCAGTTGCTTGTTGATTTTAAGCTCGTTAACCATTAAGCAGTGAACACATAGAGGTAGTTTCAAGTTTTTTATAAGAAATTGGTTACCTAAGGCTTGTCTAGGCGTGGGATAAAGCACAATTATTACCAGAATTATTAGAACAATGTAGGAATTATTTTACCTAAAGCATGTTTGTTTAACCAAAGAATAAGATCCTTTGACTAAAGCTTAATTTAGGATAAACTCGGGTTACTGATAATCAAATTAGAAAAATAAAGAATAAAGTAGCAATAATTTCGAGAGCAATATGCAAAGAATAAAATAGCTTAATATCCGAGAATTCAGATGTCTCTGTTTGTTACATTTTTATCCCTTTTATAGGGATATTCTCCTAGTACAACGTTTGGATTTCTGCCATGATAGCCTATTTAATGATTAATTATTATATTAATGAGGCGTTACAATGGTGAATCGTAACTGTTATTTTAGGAGTTACATAACGTACAAGATGTTGATTGCTGATCTTCGAATCTGCTCATTATTGCGTCCGGATTCATTGTGACCGTGTCTCTTCTTCTTTGATGATCTTTCCGCAGCTAATTCTTTGTATTGACCGTACCTCTTTTATCCCGTGTTTCTTTGTATTCCCACGTCCACGTGTGATGTTTTATTTGGTCCACCTGGCTGGCTGAGTCATCCAGAATTTGTACACGTATGAGGCTATTTTTACCAATACAGATAGTCCCCCCACTTGCCATGTATTGAGCGTATAATACTTGGTAAGTGGATACACATTTATGGCGGGAATATTTTGCCGCCGTTTTACCTCGAAACCCTGTATCCTTTTATGAACGCATGCGTCGTACATCACTTCCATTTAATGCTTCTTCCACGTGTTCGTTTCTGATTGGTTCTGAAACGACCCGATGCCTTTTAGGGCTTTTTGCGGCTACATCAGTCCCGAAGTGACACCTTTAATTATGACTTTCCATCATTACCTTTCCAAGTTTTGACGGTCGCCATTACGTATAAATAGTTGTCTTTTTTCCTTCCTTTTTATGAATAACTTCCATAACTTAATCTTTTCTTTGTGAAAGAATTTTTTCTTTGCTTTCATAAATATGTATTCCTCAGGTCAACCTAAGAAGGTTAGCTTCTTCTTCTGCTCCGTCTAGGAGTCAGAGAGGTGGCCGACTAAGGAGCCTGGGACATACCTCTACTAGAGGTTCTTCCTCTTTTTTAATTTCCCCTTCCTCCGCTAGGCCGTTGTTTTCTCCGAGGGGTAGATATTCTCATTCTGTTTCTAGGAACAAGGATGATTTTCATGAACCTAGAGTTGATGAAATCATTCCTGCTGATATAGTCTTCCCATAAGTAAATTCTCCTATCGCCGAACAAGCTTCTTCTTTAGATAGTATTGAGAAATATGCTACTATCATTACTGTAGGTCATATTCCTGTTGTTCGTAGGGAATGCTCTTGGGATTCTAACATTCCCATTCTTGTGCCAAGTGGTACTCAAAGAATTACGTCTTACAAGATGGGTTTTTATTACGTCTATACTTACCCTTTCACATTAGGATTTCAGCCTCCTGTTGACCCTGTTATCATAGAATTTTGCCGTTTTTTTCAATATTTGCCTAGGACAAGTTGGTCCTTTGGTATGGCGTGTTGTTGCTTGTCTGAGAGTTCTAGCTTCAAGGGTTTCTGTTTCTTTTACCTTCCATCATCTGATGCATTTATATTCTCCTGCTTTATTCTGTCAAGGGGTTTTTACTCTGGATGCCCGGAGTAAGAGAGTTTTAGTAACCCCTGGCGATGATAAAGATAGAGGTTGGTATCTTAGGTACATGGTTGTTCCCACTGTTGTTTTAGTGGGTGAAAGTAATCTTCCCTTCTCTGAGAAGTGGAACCGTGCACGTAAGTACTTTGATTCGCACCTGTTTTATAAAATTGTTTTGTGTTTCTAACACCGTATCTGTTTTCTTCTTATTTACAACAACTATGAATGTTGTCGAGAATGTCTCCGACATTCGTAGTTGGGTAAAAAAAATGTTGACTGTTGCTTCTGCCGAGGAAAGATCCTGGAAGTACTTTTCGGCAAAGTACAAGTAGATTGTCAAGACCCATGGTAAGTAGAGTTTTTCTCACTCCTTTCCTTGATTGATATTTTTTTCTTTTTCTTTTTATTAACTCTTTATCTTTTCTGATAGGGTTTTCTACCCGTGGGGCATCTTCATCACTTCCGAGGATGTCATTATCTCATGCCCAGAATATTCTGACTAGTGCTTCAAAAAGGAAAGTCCAAGGTCCACGCTCCGGAGGGGAAGATGAAGGTGAAGAAAAGGGTGCTTTAGTGCACCGGGTGAGAAGAAGGCGGGTAGTTTCGGACGACGAGTCTACTCCCGCGCCTCTTTCTTCCGTGTTGGCCATCAGGCCTTCTTCTTCTCGTGATCAATCTCAGTCCTAATCCCCAGCTCAAGACCCTGTTGAGCGTCTGTTTCACGAAGGGTTTGACATGGACCCTGATGATATTCCCTTAGCTACTATTTACCCGCACTTTGCTGCTATTTCTGCTCCCCAGGTTACTGTTGTTGTTCCTCCTTCAGTTCCTATTATCGCCTCAGTTTCCCTTCCGTCCGTCTCTATTAAAGCGCTCGCGACTCTTTTGGCTCCCGGTCTTTCTGTCTCTTCTGTTGCCCCTTCTATCCCTGCTTCCGTGCCTTCTATTATAGAAGAAGGGTCTTCCAGCAGGGAGATGAGAAGGGTCATGATTGAGGTTCCAGCTGGTGGAAGCCTCTTTAAGAAGATTAGTACCGGTGAGCCGGAAATGTGGCTCAAGCCTTTAATTGGCTCCGAAGAAAGAGCCAAACTTGACAGCCATGCATCTTTTATTTGGGCTAATGAGGTGGTGCACAATTCCTTAAAGGTATGTACTTTTTAATAGACCTTTTGCACATATATTGTCTCTTAATTAACAGTTTAACACTTTTGATTGTTTTACTGTTTTTGCAGACGCACCTTATTGGTTTGGAGCTCATGAAGAGAATCTCCAATTATGAAAAAGAGTTGCAAGTGTTGCGTGGGCTTGATGATACTAAAGCACAATATGAAAGCCTTCGAATAGAGATGGAAGTTCTGGAAGATGAGAGGGATACCTTAAAGGAGCAGCTGAAGATCGTCAAAGGAGAGCTAGCAGTAGAGAAGGCTTCTTTCAGCCAAGTCAATAAAGACAAGGATGCTCTTGAATCTTCATTTGCTGAGCAGTTGTCAAAAGCCACGGAAGAGATCCGGTACTTGAAGGACTTGTTGGGGCGAAAAGAAGAGTCTTCTGGAGAACTCGTACGTAATATCTCCCAAGCCCAAGAAGATCTCCGGGAAGCCTTGGCGAAGGTCCAGAATCTGGAGGAATCTGTCGCACCTTTGAAGGTTGCCCTTGAAGCTGATGAAGCTGAAAATGACAGCTTGAAGATTGAACTTCAGGTATGGTCGAGAGACTATACTGAGCTTGAAGAGTCAACAGTTGTTGAAGTGAGTTGGGCATATATGAATGCTCGCCATGACACACTGATGGAGATGAGTCAAGTAGGCTTCGACCTTGATGCTGAGATTGCAAAGTCTAAAGAAGCTATGGATAAGACTCAGTAAGGCCTTGATCTCTCTCCAGTTGATGAAGCAGCGGACAACCCTCCAGAAGAAGAAGCTGGATCTCCTCCTCCTCCTCAAGAATGAAGACTTTTTAGTCACTCCTCTTTTTTTCTTTTTTATTGGATTGGTATAATTACTCCCAGCTCCATCGGGAGTAAGTTTGAAATTTCTAAAGTCCCCAACTGACAACTTAGGGGCATCTAAAAAATGTACATATTTATGCGGCTAAGTACTTAGTTTAGTACTTAGTTTTTTACTTAGCCGCTTTTATATTAATACAATGCCTTTTTGAGACTTTTTTGAATTTTGAGTCTTACTCTTTACTCAAGTCTATATATTTTGCTTTCGTGAGGTTTCTGTTCGTACTTCTTAGCTTTCTTTGCATAAAAATGCGTGCTTTACTTTGAACCCTTTTATAATGGGTGTATTATAAGATTTAGCCTTCATTTATAAGAGGCTTTGTTTATGAATTAGGGCCCTTTTAATTAATGTTTTAATGAAGAAGACGTCTCAACTTCATTGAAAATGCAATAGAGTAATAGGAATTTTTCACATGTTTTAACAATGTTTTTGTGAGAGGTTTTTGCTTGAACTTTCACAACATTTTACATATGTTACGTTTGTCATCTAAAACTCATGTTGCAACTGTTTTGTTTTAACAGATTTAATAATCACTTGTATTTCGTAACTGTTTTTAGTAGATAACAGTTTTTTCGAGTTAGTCCAAGGAAGTAACTGTTTTTCATTAGTAACAGTTTTCATAAGTATTGGGTTTTTTCCCATGACTGTTTTATTTGTAATAGTTGTAAGTACAAAGGCTAAAGCTTATACTACACCCATCATAAAAGGTTCAAAGTAAAGCACGCATCTTTATGCAAAGAAAGCCAAGAGGTACGAAGAAAAACCTCAGCAAAAGCGATAGACTTGAATAAAGAGTAAGGCTCAAAATTCACAAAAGTCTCAAAACAAAGCATTGTATTAATATAAAAGCAGCTAAGTAAAAGAACTAAGTACTAAACTAAGTACTTAGCCGCATAAAAATGTACATTTTTTAGATGCCCCTAAGTTTTCAGTTGGGGACTTTAGAAATTTCAAACTTACTCCCGATGGAGCTGTGAGTAATTACACCAATCCAATAAATAAAAAGGGGGAGGGGGATGACTAAAAAGTCTTCATTCTTGAGGAGAAGGAGGGGAGCTAGTTTCTTCTTCTGGAGGATTGTCTGCTGCTTCATCAGCTGGAGAGAGATCAAGACCTTGTTGAACTTGCAGATTCGTTTATAAAAGCACATTCTGGTGCACAAAAAGTTGAAAAACGAATGGAAGATATATTCAAGATAAAGCAAGGAGACAAGGAATTGCTCTGTGAGTTTGTAGATAGATTCCAAAGGGAAAGAATGCAACTACCAAAGGTGCCTGACAACTGGGCAGCCATGGCATTCACAAGTAACTTGAACGAGAAAAATTCAGAAGCCACGAGATGACTCAAAGAGAGTCTAAGAGAATTCCCAGCCACGACATGGAACGATGTATACAACAAGTACAATACTAAACTAAGGATTGAAGAGGATATAATTACACGATCAAAAGATGAAGAATATCCCAAAACAAGACGCCCAGAATTAGAGAAAAAGTCAGGTAAAAACAGGTATGATCCTTACTTAGGACCCCTCGAGACGTGACCTACGTCCCAGGTTCGAAAATGCAAGACCTTCGGGAAGAGATACAAACTCATCCCCATCTAGATCCAGGAGAGATCGAGATGAACAATTCCGGAATATTACCCGAATTGGACACCATAACTTTAATGTAAGCAGCACTAAGCTCGTCTCAATACTAAGAAGTATGGGAGACAAAGTTAAATGGCCGAAAGAAATGCGTTCTAATCCTAACAGGAGGAACCTCGATCAATGGTGTGAATTCCACAATGATCACGGCCATAGAACAACAGATTGCAGATATTTACAAGGTGAAGTAGAACATCTATTAAAACAGGGCTATTTAACAAACTTGTTTAGTGATAAAGGTAAACAGGCATATATGAAGAACAGGCAGGAGCCACCAAAACCACCCTCCCCAAAACGGACTGTTAATGTCATACATGGAGGAGAAGAAGTAAACGGGATAGTCTGCCAGCTAACATCAAAAGTCACGAGCACCCACGGAAAGAGGGTTCGAGAAGAAATGAAGGAAGAACAAATATCTTTTGACGGCGCAGATTTTGGTGGATTAATACTTCCACACAATGACGCGCTGGTAATATCCTTACTCATTTATGACACTAACATTAAAAGGGTGTTGATTGATCCAGGCAGTTCAGTCAATATTTTCTTGATGAAAGTCATGGAAGAAATGCTAGTAGAAAACAAAATGATTCCAAAGGTTCGAGCCATATTTGGGTTCGACAATTCAACATTGATAACTAAAGGTGAGATCAAACTCAATACTTATGCTGAAGGAGTCGTCAAAAATGCAAAGTTCCAAGTCATTAATACAGAAATGGCTTACAACGTCATCCTGGGAAGACCATGGATTCATGATGTGAAAGCAGTCCCATCTACTTTACATCAAGTAATTAAATTCCCCTCCAAATGGGGAATAAGGCAAATCAGGGGTGATCAGCAAATCTCGAGGAATATTAATTCAATAACTCTTAACAATAAAAAAGACGCGGAAGAAACAACGAATTCTCAGACAGAGGCTCATCAACAAACAGGTATGGAACAAACTTCTGATCATCTACGTACCAAAGAAATAGATATTCCAATAGGTACGGAAGAGGATAATGACGAAACAAATTCTGTAATCATCAAGAATGAGCCAGAACATACGGACATAGACTCCAGACCGGATTTCATTCGTGAACCAGAAGAAGAAGAACATATCAAAACAACTGCTGAAGAACTCGATGATGTTCCCATCTCTGAACAAAAGCCCGAAAGGAAACTTTACATTGGCATAAAATTGTTGGAAAAATTAACTCCAGAATGAAAAGGTATGTTAGTCAATTATTTAAAGGCTAATGAGGATTGCTTTGCATGGTCCCATTCAGATATGACAAGTATCCTACCAGAAGTGATGACTCATAAATTAAACGAAGATCTATCGTTCGTACCTGTTAAACAAAATAAACGAAAACAAGGACCTTTTAAAAATCAAGTGATCGATGAATAAGTCCAAAAGCTTTTAAATATAGGTTCGATACGAGAGGTAAAATATCCTGACTGGCTAGCCAACACAGTAGTAGTACCTAAAAGGAACGGCAAATGGCGGGTATGTGTCGATTACACTGATTTAAATAAAGCATGTCCTAAAAATTCACTTCCTTTGCCACATATAGATCTAATGATCGATGCAACCGCAGGTCATGAATTGTTAAGCTTTTTAGATGCATATTCTGGTTATAACCAAATCAAAATGGACCCCTTGGATGAAGAAAAGACTTCCTTTATTACTAACCGGGGGACATATTGTTATAATGTTATGCCTTTTGGGTTAAAAATGTAGGTGCCACTTATCAAAGGTTAGTGACAAAAATGTTCCAAGAATATTTGGGAAAAACAATGGAGGTTTACATCGATGATATGCTTGTAAAATCAACACAAGCAATAGATCATCTACAACATCTCTCTATCACTTTTGATATCTTACGCAGGTACAATATGAAACT